>CM052360.1:0-95000 GCA_028551475.1 Casuarina equisetifolia
TAACATAGATCCTAAAAAAGGCATTATTTTGAATCAATCTTTCTCATCCAATGATCAAGGTATTTAGTTTTTTATGCGGAAATATCTTATACAAATCATAATTCTAAGTTTTAGATTTGGATTTGATATGCTAATGCTAGATATTAACAATCAATTTACCCCTTTGATGTACGATTTGCACCACTTAAGGGTTTTCATTTCTATTAACAAATACTTATTATTATTGTTGTACACTTTATGCTCGATTAACCATTAATAAAGTAGCTAATCCTTGAACACTACTTGTATACTAATCAAATGGTATTGCGGTGAATCTTTGATTCGTTGGCAATAAGAGACCCTTTAGCTTAATGCTAAAGCAAGTGAAGGTAGATTCAACTAGGTTGGATAAAATCACTTAAAAAATATATTTATCTTTTTGCATGATTCTCTTATTTAGTAGAACTGGTGATCACAACTATTCTTTCAGTTAAACTTAGTTCAATATTGCCTAAACAATTTGGTTATGGATCCTAGTAAGGTTCATTAATTATAGTCAATCATCAATAAGACATTCAATTAAAACAAAAATAACAAAACAACCAATGTAGAATAATTTCACATTGGAAAGGGAACCTCAAAAATGGTGGGCATGAATTAGATTGTATACATTACATTTTCTTTTATTTTCCTATTACTAATAAATTATTATATAGTTAAGGAAAATTTGTTTGCTTATGTTGGTCTTGCAACTACATGAAATAAATAGTTTCAAATAATGAAAAACAAAAGTGCATATATATATAGGCTCTCTCTCTCTCTCTCTCTCTATGCTCACTTCCTTTTAATTATCTAGAAAGAAAACCTCTTTTCTACTTCTTTACAATGTGTGCACAACCAAACAATTCCTAACAACAATTAACTTTACATAACAAAAACTATACACTTTTGATAATAGGTCTAAAAGACCAAGAATCATCCAAGTGCACACACAATACAAAATGTTATCTTATCATAAAAGAAAAAAAGTCAAATACAAGAGAGCCCAAATCTTAAAATTTAGGCATTCTTAATTAAACTCACAAAGAATCTTAGTATGATGATTTGAAGTAAAGCATTCATGACCTAATAAGCATACCCAAAATGGTCATAGATTTTATTTATTATGTAACTATAATCAATCATTGAAGGAGTATTTTTTTTGTATAAATAATAATTAAATTCTTGAATCACAATCAAAACATAGCTTTAAGATATAAGTAGGAAAGACAACTAGTAAGCTTGCTTAGATTTTTAGTCACAATCTCTTTCGATTTTTTTTATATGATGAGCATACGAGTTTATCGTTTATTTTTTATTGCATTATGCACATGAAATCCATAATAGAGAAAATAAGTTAGCTTTTTCATTTAAACATAGGACTACTTGCTACCTAGTCTTTTTCATATTGTGGTGTTAAAGCTTTAAATTCGTATGATGTTACACTTGATTCAAGTTTTAAGAAGAAAATTTTCAATTATGTGAGTACTCCATATAGTTACCTAGTCTTTTTTCCAATTGTACTTGACATTAATGGTGAAATCCAAGCACTCCTTGGCAATTCATGCTTAGCTTTATATTCATCGAATGTACACTTAATTCAACTAGATCATACAAAGAGCAAAGAGCAAAGAGCAAACAGCAAAGAACAAGGAGAGAAAGGTGAGCTCTCACATATTGAAATGTTAATTTCCATTTAAGTCTACTAATGGGCTTAGGTTCCATTTTGGGCTTATTTTATTTTCATTTTGTGTTTTTGGCCAATCTATTTGTACATATAAATATGGAGTATGTAAAATTAATCCCATTCATTCGTAGCCTAACTACACAAGCAAGAAAATAATAATTATTCTCAAATAATAATTATTCCAAATATTAATATATGATAATTGATAAACTATTTTGTGCCAATATTATATTAAATAATATCATTATATTTTTTTATCACATTTTTCTAATATGAAAAATCATTTTAAGAGCTTTCTCTTTCATAAAAATAATCAATGAATACTCATATTCTTAACATACACAATTAAAAGAAAAAAAGTCAACAAAGAGGATTAAACTTGAATATTCAAAAAATCCTGAACTTCACTCCCCCTTCTTGGAAAAGTTAAAGGCAATTCAGTTTGTGCGATTTATAATTTTTTGTTAGTCATTTTTGTTGTCTAAGAATACTTAGTCTTGGATCAATTATTGTTAATCTATCTTAAGGTTGCTTAATATGTATTGCTTTAGTTATGATATTATTGTGGGTAGATCATATCTACTCCATGTTATGTGACTTATGGATTATTTCATTATGATTAAGTAATGTTTAAATTGTCTAATTCTATTAGTATATTATTTTTCTGGTAAGCAAAGAGTTTTTGTCATGACATTGACAACAACATTACTTTGTGTGTGCTTGATTTATAAAATAGGATTTATATTAGTTGTATTGCTTATATACTAAGCATATATCATGTAATTGTCTAACACCATTTGTTGCACAATTAAGAATAGGAATCAAGTAAGTAGATTAAGTTCAAGAATAGAATATTAAACCTATTCAAACCCATTCTTCCTTAGGTTTCCCAAGACATTTCAATAAATTCATGAGTGCTTATGTCTATTAAACCTAAACAAAGGTCAAGTAATCATATTTACATAGAAAATCTATATGGAACATCTAATCATATCTATGTGAAAAATATTTTTAAAGCATAAGGTGAGTCACTTCTTATATAACAAAAATCTACAAATGGATTGTTTATTCTTAATAGAATTTGACTTTTATAATTTTTGAAGTACTTCTAAGATTAATCTTTAGTAGTCAACTATCTTGGAATATTGGTATTAAATCTAAAGCTTCATGCTAATAAGTGAAACACAAACTTGTATAATTCCTTAAGAATGTGTGATTATATATAGTATAGAAGGCATCTTGAAGTTATGAAGTATTGGAAGGATGATTATATATAAATTTTACACCATACCATAAGAGATATGATTTGTTTCAACAACATACCTAACTACATTTCTAGTGACTTAAGCTTCATGCTATTTAGAAGGCGTGAAGCCCTAGAAGATTCCTCTATATAGTAGTCAAATGTATAAATGGCAATTCATGTTTGTCTATTATTTTCAAGTTACTAATAATCAAATTAATAATGCATCGATATTTGTTGTACTATTTAGAGGAATGAAACTTAAAGATGCAATATCATTTTCACAAAGAATACATTTGTATTGATGATACTCTTAAATTGTAAAAGATATTTTGATTAGGTTCAATATTAACTTGACTCTTCATAAAAATAAAGCAAAGAAAGAGAAAGTTAGAAGCTTTCAAAAATGAAAGAGAATTGGTGTTCATTGTTCTAAAAGCTCTTGAATTAGTTACCCTCTAACAAACTTTGATTCTTCTTGTACATTAACTCTATATTAATGTGTTTAAGCTCAGGTTGTGTTTTATTATTGTATTTACATTTTGAGAAATTGAGCTTAAAACCTTAGAATCGATTGTGACTATAAATTCGGGGTATTCCTCATGTTGTACTCTTTTTTAGCTCTCCTTTGTTTGTTTGACAAAAGAAATAACTTTAATTGTACCTTGCTATTTGTATCGCAGAGAAATTACAACTTGAGAGGAAATGGATAGCCTTTAGCCATTTACTCAAGAGAGGGGTTGGGGGATTTACTCAAGCTTCTAAAAACCATATGTTCTATTCTTTTCTTGCTCCTTATTCAGACTTGTGTTACTTTGTATTTGTATTGTTTTACCCGATCACCTGCTAGAGTAGTTGGATATTCTTACTTTGTGAATGTACTCCTTTTAGGTGTGATTAGAAACTATTTAATATACGGTGTAGAGACAGCCAAGAAGGCATCTACAGCAAAACACCACACCCCCCCAACACACACACACACACGCATACACACGCGCGCACACACACACACACACACACACACACACACACACACACACACACACACCAACAAACAACAACCCAACCCCAAGGCGCTCCTTTTCCTAGGTTAGAAAACTCAATCTTTTAAAAATTATGTGTTCTATTCTTTTAATTTCATTTATTTAGATTTATGTTACATTTTATTTCGTATGTTTTGCATGATTACTTGTTATTGGATATTCTCACTTTTAAGTTTGGCTAGAAACTATTTAATTTTCTTATACTATATGATAAGAAAAAGAAAATTAAACACCAAAAGAACAAATCCTTTATAGTTGTTGACATGTGACAATTATAAATTTTTAAAGCAAAAGTAGTACTCAAGTATACGATGACAAGAATAGATTTTGATTTATCAAAATATTAGGTTCTTTTAATTGAAGATATAGTAACAATGCAACAACTGGGTGATTGTTAAAACATATAAGCCCTTGCAAGAAAAAAGCAAAGAAAAATCAACTCATACCTTAAAAAGCTTATACACAAATATTGATGCAGATTTGAAGAGCATGGTAGTCTTGGGATAGTTGTAATAAAAGTGGTACATGCCATAATTTTTTTTGTTTATAATATGCTACAATTTATTTTTTCTTTTCAAGTAAAATATGGCAAGTCAAAACAAAAATGCCTATAAAGAGAAGTGAAGAGAAAAAAGAAGTCAATTACTACTTGCCATCATAAAAGAAATCTCATGGAGATACAAAGGGTCAAGAATAAACATAAGAAGACACACAAAAAAGATAGCAAAACATTTTAAAAAGTAGCTGGAAAATAAGCAATAAATGAAGAATTTTCAGGGAACAAAAAAAGGATAGAAGGTCTTGTGTGAGAAGAAATGATAAATGGTCTAATATCTTATTTTCTATAAAAAGACAAATTCAAAATTGAAAGACAATCCAACCTTTCATACTTTTGTATCTTCCATAGATAGATTTATAGATATAACAAATAGTCGAACCTCACATATTTTTGTATCTTCATTAGTGTAACTTTTATTTTTTTATTTACCATTGGTAAATCTTACTAGCAATTGTAATTGGTATAAATTACATGGTTAAAAAGAGTACCTTCCTGAAGAAACCCAGTATAAGTGAAAGTCCGCCACTTCGCAATGAAACTTAAAAGGTAAGTTGTCAGAAACTACACGCATTGGGATACGTGTCGTTAAAGTAGGCGTTTGGAGTGTCATCAACTGACCTTTAAGGCATGCATGCTTATTTATGTCAAAGAGGTGACTAACTACGACTCGCGTTCCTTGGCTTTTGTGTCTTGAAATGCTCCAAGTGTTAGAAGCTGAGTTTTTACAGGGGAGAAGGCAATGTGTAATCCTCTTCCAAAGGAACCCGTAAGGAGTTCATACGGAGTTTTGCAATGTTTCAGACCCTAACGGCTACCACCAACTAGGTATTTCTTTTAATCTGCTATGGTCTTCTACTACAAGCTATAATCCATTTAGTCATTTCAAAATTACTGGTTTGCGATGTCAATTTCAATTGCATTTTCCTATAAGGTAATATTATTGTCCCTGTTGATCACATATTCAAAACATTTTGCAATAATATTCTGCACTTAATATTTAGATTATCTTAAGTTTATTTAAAATATCATGCTGAGCATTTTTCTCATAAATATTATAAATGTGGGTCAATCTTTTAATGGGTCCACAATTTTGAGATATGTACACTTTATAGAATAAATGGGTAAAGTATTCCGATATGACTATCTTTCATTATTTAATTGCCTTCCATACAAAAAAATAATAGTAGGGATATACGCATAATATAGTCTAAGTGAGGATAAAAGTGCTAAAGGTCACATGACCAAATAATCATATCGGAGATAAGTGGCAAGAACTACAAATGGCATCCTTACATTATTTCATTCTCATAACAAATAACAAGAAAACAAGATAATGAATTACTCAAGAGCAAAGGAGGCCCACCTTAGAAAGGATCTTTCAAATGGCACATTGTAGGCCATTTCATGCACTTGCGTAAATGTTCAAAACGTAAGCAACCAAGTGTGAGAAGCTCCCTCCATCATTTCAGCTTATATGAAGCACCTTTTGAGCATAACATGCAAAGGAAGACAACACAAAATTTCGAGCATAACATGAATTGTGATCTCTAACCTATTTTGGAAGCAAATAAAGGGTTGCTTGTCGCAAAGGATGAGGTAAGTGACTATTTTCTTGCTTACTAAACCTTAACAACACCTTAGTCTTGGCTTCGTTATTTAGCATTGCTGCGATCTGCAAGTAACAAGAAATTATCTTGAAATCATTTATTTTTCTCCATTTCCTTGCTACTAGTAATGTTTTAAACGATTGCTACTCTTGCAATATCTTTTATCTATGCTTTTACCTCCAACTCTAATCGCCTGTTTTCTTCCCTGAGCTTACTTTCCTGTTCAACAAAGGAGACACATTTGGTTACTTGTTTTTAAAATAATCCTACTAGTTACAAGCTACAATCCATATATAACTAGTGGACAAATAATTTGAGACAACCAAGTTCAAAAACTAAATCATGTTATTTTTCTTATTTCTTAATTTTTATCTTTACATTGTTGTTTAACTTCTATTTCATGCAGATACTTGAGCAATTTGTTTCTTTCATGTTAAAAGTTAACTTGGATACGCCTCTTTGCGATGTTATATTGTTTGCCTAGACTTTACCTATAATCTTTAATCTGCAACACGGTCAAAGAATGGGCAATCCGATGATGAGGCATGGTTAGATCATTTAAGAAGTACTTAAGATTTCATTGCACCCACTAGTTATTTCATCACCCAATCTAGTAAATTAATTCTATCCCCACAGTTTCAGACACGAAGACCTAATACTTAACCCGTGTTGAGTATTATTTTGAAGACCATAGTATTGAGTTGGATGAGAACCATACAAGTCTCTCCGCAGGTCAAAAATTCGTCAACGTTTTCTAATTTGAAAATTGTCGTTAGTTCAGTACTACGACAAAAATATTAGGACAGATTGTATTAAGGCTGGCGAGGCATAGTATAATACATAGTTGAAACCATGTTAGATGTCCTAGATCTATTCCTTATGGTGAGAACCTTAAGGTGTTTTGGATTCATCCTATCCAATGATTTTGGGCAGAACCAAGAGGTATGAGTTGGAACTGATTCTAAAGTTGATAACTACTAAACATATCTTCCAATGCTAGAAATAATATGAAGATTTTAGCCTGTCTTATGCGTTTAAGAATATGATATAATATTGGGAGCATCAAGAATAACAAATGGAGATGCAACTCTGTTTTCGTATTAAATATCAGATGGTATGACCCTTAAAGGAGGAAAGGTTTCACATCCAATACAAATGACCCAAAGGTCTTGCAGCAAAAGCAGTAGTGTACTTCAAAAAATTCTGGGCATTAAGGAAGATAACTTTATGATAGATAGGCAAAAATATCAACCGGTCATAGTTTCTTTTAAAACCTAGAGGTAACTAAGTTCAAAACTTGTTGACTTAGCCATTCAACTAAGTACGGATTAGACAAATGTGATAGAATGAGAATTTAATGTATAAGATAAAATTGACTAGTGATTGATGTTCTAGTTCATCACATCATGTTAGTGTTTTCTGGATTAACATTTCCTCGAAGATCGAAGTTAAATAATTAGCATCAACGTGTGGGTTCTACCAAGTAAAGTTCCCAAAGGAACAATGTAAATAGCATACCTTTTCTTGCAAACTCATTATAAATTCCACCATCAGTTGTCTGAAAATAGAATGAGAATAATGATTAGGATGTAAAAATAAAGATTTGCTAGATGGAATAGTAGGTAAAATTATACATTTTCGGCTAGGTAGTATGGAGCATCCAATACCAACGAGTACATGATCACAAACTGAATAATTTACCTCAATAGATTTTTGGCTATAGATCGTGAAGACATTTTGGTAAGCTTTTCATAATAGACGTTATTTAAAGTAGTCTTTCTTCATAGCTATATCTTAACACAGTGTAGTTAGCTATACAGTACAACCATTAATAAGGAAGGTTATAAACAACAATTATAGTTGCTCATGACTATCATTGATTAAATCTTGAAGTTGCATAGTTCTTTTTTTTAATATTAGTGCATATGGCCTGATGGTTTATTTTTAATCTTGGTCTCTAAGTTGTCTATGAATGATTACAGTAGGAAGCGGTGAAAAAGATCCCTACAGCAAGAAGTTCTATAAACCGAAAACTCGATATTAGAATCTCTGACACATCCCTTTAAATTTAACCTTTAATAGATAATAGAACAAGTATAAGACTTTTTTGTACGGTATAAAAGCCTTAGACATTTGATTAACACATTAACGAAGAAAATTATGAACTGTGTTCAATAATATTGGGAACAAATATTTTTTATCAGAAGCGCCCAACTCAATTAGTAGCTCCTTGATCTTATGTATGTGAGACTGACCTTTCTTGATCTTATGTATGTAAGAGCCGCATTCAACCGTCTCTCTAGTTGCGCAAGGTCATTCACACTCAACTTCTCGACATTTGGCCCCTAAAGCTGGCTAAGGCTGCGACATTTTTCTGAATTCATCAACTATAATGCTTTCTGAATTTAGGAAGAGCAAATATAAAAGGAAAGAAGCGTTACTTCTGTACTAGTTCTAGTATCTCCACATGTGACAGTTGGCCTTCATATTATGGGTGGTGGCTCTGCGGATAAGAAACTTACCAGTTAAAAATTATGTACCAGACACAAATCTCTTTTGTAAGATGGCACCTTCCCTCCTTGGTGGCCAAAACAAGATCAGAGCTAACTCAGATATTCTAAGATAAATTTTCTACTTTTATATGAAAAGATACTTTATAAAACAACTCAGCAACTCCCAATGAGGACTTCTGTAGGAGAAATCTATTGTCTTCGAAAGCTGTTTTTGACCAACTGTTTTTCTCGAACATAAGGATTAGTTAAATGTAGTCTATGGAGTTTACATATAAATGAAGACCTTAAAATGCCATGATCCCATCACCATTTATGACAAATAAGAAGAATTACTAAAAAGGTAAAGAATATATTGCATTAAGATGGCATGTAGCAAATAAGCGTACCATTAAAGATGAGCCAGCATCATCGAACCACCAATATGAAATAGGTAAAAAAAAAATGGAGAAGGGCCACATAAGGCCCTTAAATTGAAAGTAGGAACACAATCTGTATGAGCAATAGAAAAGCACTCTAGACTCACTAGGTTTGTGCAATTTTCAGAAGTTTTGGCTAATGGACGGAAAACAAGAAAACTTGACAATGGTATAACTTTATACACATACAACCCAGTTAAGCAAAGGTCATGAGATTCGACCTAAACCGGCCTACTATATCAGCAGCTTGGCTAAACTCCAGCTGTCACCAGTGAAACCACCAAAAGTTACAAAAGATAGATTGCTGAGTAAACAAACAGCATATTAGTTTCAACAAGAATGAGCCATTTCGTTCTCCGTGATTATACAGGAACTCAAAAGACTTCCTCAAGTGAATTATCAGAAACAACTACTGGAAAAATCAAGGTAACAGCCTCGAGTGTTAATGCATTAGTAAGTTTTGCTTCACAAGTGGTAATTACTGTTGGAAACAAAGGGAGAAACTAATATAAACCCTTATCTCTATTAATAGAGTATTCTAAATGAGTTATTAAACATGTTTAATTATATAATCAAGAGAAACTTTGTGAAGAACTGAAAATATCTGCTTACTTCTATGTCATTAAGGCATTTGGAAGCCTTCAAGTCTTCTTCCAAGTGACCCTGGTAATGATTAGATGCCTCCATATCTTCGTGAATATTACTTTGATAATGCTTAAGGATATCGGCCAACCTGAATCATAAGAACTAGATAACATAAACCTTTGTATTTAGGAGTCAAAATGTAGATGTTTTCCTATACCGTTGAGTAAAAAGAAAATATAGACCTAAGTTCTCAAGATGTTTTGAAAATGAATGCTTTTTTTCACTAAGCAAAAAGATATAAGCACAAAGTGCCACAAAAATTACAAATATCTATATTTTTATGTATCTTCAAAATATGGTATCATAAATCAAACTTATAGACATATCATACAAACTTATAGACCTACTTTTACCAACATTAGGTTTGTTTTTACCACCGCATGATAACTAAACCAAATCAAATTTTGCCAAACCACTTTTAATCACTTTTATTTCTTCTTTTTTGTATTCTTTTTAATTTGTGTGACATCCATATGTAAATTATTGTAGCCATTTCTTAGTTTCTAAACTGCTTGTCATTTATAAATATTATAAGCAAGTACTATATTATATGAAAACACAACCTCTTGAATCCAAATAGACTAAAATTTCATAAGTATGTGTCACAACTTGTGCTTAGATTCAATTGACAAGCAATAGACAATTATGCAAGTTGCTCAAACAATCTCAATCATCCCTTTCATTAGTTATTTAAATGAAATTGAGGGAAAAGAAATGGAAATACAAACAACATCTAAGTGAACAATTTTCTCATTAAGGAATACACACACACACACACACATAGATATATGTAGTAAAGGTATCAAACAATAGATAGGTCATTAGAATCCATGATATGTTTTCTACAACTAGAATGTAAACTAAAGCCAATCATTATTTGACTCCCAATCTAGTGAAATTGCTCAATAGAATCAGCTAGTAATCTTAATACATTAACGAGAAGTACAATGTGCACTAACTAAAGGGTATAACGGATGTAACCTAGGGGTCACAGAACTTGAAAATGAAGAAAAGTGGAAATATGAATGATAATTGAATTTGAATCTGACGTTAATGACATCTAAGTTGGAACTTAGGAAATCAAAGAAGATTACATCAAATCTAATGAAGTGAGGTTTAGAGAACCCTTCAATAGTTTTTTTTCCTTTAATTAATAGGTTATATACCTATTTAACAAATGTTGGGTCCACAACTTTACGCTTCACTTTGCTGTTTGAAATTATACAGTTCAAAAACTCCAAAGGGTGAAACAAAAACTACTCAATAATGTATTGAATCCCTCTTGTTACTGAATCTTAATGATAATAACTACTTCAATTTACGCATTTGATATCTAAATAAAATTATACAATACCTATTCCAAGGGAATCGGAAACTAAAGAGCATAAGCAACCAAATAGAGCATGAGGGGCCAAACTCTTCATCTATCAATACACAAACCTTATCAATTGAAATACTAAGCTCCAGTTCCTACCTGAGGCTAAATGCCAAGGTCATCAAGATTAAAACTTAGGATATTGTGCTTCCTCCGATACCATCCTTTATCCTTTCTTCAGCTCCATGCATTTTTTTAGTCTTTTTGGTGTCCCACATAACTGGTTTCTACCTAAGGCAAAATGTCAAGGTCGCTGGATTCAAACTCAAGGGGTGTTGCCTACTATGATATCATTTGTTACGTTTTATAACCATTATCCCAAAAAACCTAATATAAATAACTTCATGTAACGGCGCGCGGACCTCCCTAGCCTTCTCTGCCAAAAGGGACGACTGCCTCCATGAGCTGGTTAATATAAACAACTCCAGAACCATGCGGCCTTGAAAAAGACATTGCCGCCCCAGCTTTCTTACATCAGCTTTACGGATGTAGCAAAAGACACGTGGAATGCGTGAGAATCACGATGGACACAAGTTCAAGAAGCCATGACAAGAATAGAAGAAACCGACTCAGATTGTCTTCCTCTGGGGTCCACTAACAAGAACTAATCCACAGGCTAACATTTCAACAACACAGTCAGTCTGAAACCAGGAATATAGTAAGGCAATTTAAATAAGCTCAGATAAGTTCATAAAAATAAAACAAAGAAACAAAAAGTGAACTCAAGCACGCAAAATATCAAGAAATGCATGCAACTTTTCCAATGGAAGTAAAAGAACATTGTTTAGGGGCTTCTCTGTCGTTTTCGCTTCTTCGATTTTCAAGGTTTCGGGGGACTAGTTTGCTGGTATAAGTGAAGCGTCATAAGAACGCGCGTATAGAAAAAGAAAAAGCACGTTGCCTGTTGCCGCTACAGAGTTCGTAGTGCTTGCCACTGCAGGAGTGGACAATGAGCGCGACCTCGCAATCGCAGAGAACGGAGAGATCGCTGGCCTTCTTCATCAAGCCGCTCCGCCTTTTCGTGAAGGTCACCTGGCGCCTTCTCTTGTCCTCGATTCGCTTAAGCAATACCTTCTTCCGCCCCATTCCAAGCCCTACTCTCCTTCCTTCCTTCTGTATATCTGACTCTCGGCGACCCACGAAGAATTAGGATAAGTGAAGATTTGGAGTAAGAGCGGAGAGAGATGGAGAGAAAGCCAAGTAGGGGCCAGATCGGGGGAAGACTAAACAATTGTTGGTTGACACGTAGCAAGCGCGTTTGCGTTATCAACTGTCCGCAGGCAGTCTTTTTCCTTTTTCGGTAATTTTAGTTGTCATTTCTTTTCCTATTTTACGGCATGTAGTTATTCACGCTTGGACCTGCTGTAGCGACTGCCATTGGATCATGCTGATATCTGCAATTCAATTACCAATTCCATAGGTTAGCGCAATGACAATCATCCACGCACGCTTAATCTGGGATTATGCTTAATTGCAGGAAACCCCGTGGGAGATGTCGATAAATATTGTTGAATCCTAAACTATTTGAGACCATTAAGTTATAAACGTTTTGCAAGTATAGTTAGTTGATTTTGTGGTTTAGCTTCTCTCACCCATAGACTACGTGTTTTGACACTAAAAAACTGAATTTAAAGACCCCTTGAGCTTTTTGGCTCAACATAAGCCTACCATTAGTATACTGCATACAGGGAAAAGGGACTGCAATTGGTTCCTCAAGTGAAAGTCAGTGACGCATACCCAATTTGCAACGTGGGTTCACATAAGGGATGAAAGAAGCCATCTTCTTGAGCTTGAGCAGGCTGTCGGCCGTAGCCCACATCTTCGACACTTTGATTCAGTTGGAGAGTAGTTAGATGATATCTTTCCACCAACTGCGAATAAAGCATGAACTGAAGTCGTATTTTCCAAAATCATTGTGAATAATTATGTTGATCACATGCAGTACTATTACTTTCCAAAATTTGGCGTTACTTTTGATTGTTCAGTCAATTCATAGCATTGTCTTTGTTTCTTTTATCCTTTAATATAGTTAGTATGTGTATATAATTTGGTTTTGGATCGAATGCCTCTTATACAAGATATGGAGATCCATATGATGAAGTCTAGCATGTGCATGGAATTATTGCCTACCCTTTGTTTTAGTGTCTTATTTGCTTCACTAAGCATGTGTTCTTGCACAAATAAAAGTCTAAGATAAGTAAGTTAGGGCATGTAATTTATGGACAAGGTGTGTAGTAGAATCAAATGAAGTGGCAACAATGGTGGATTCGCCAGCATTAGAAACAATCAAGGCATTAAGAGTTTTTCTAAGGCTAACAAGGTATTATTGCAAGCTCATAAGTAATTATAGGGACATTGCTACACCTTTGACTAAGCTGCTTAAGAAAAATGGATTTGTGTGGAGTAGTGAAGCAAAAAAACTCTCTTTTTAAGCTAAAGACTAAACACAATGTTAAGACTACTTGAATTTCCTATATCATTTGCAGTAGTGAGATGCTAGTTGACTAGGAGTAGAAGTTGGATTGACTTAAGAGTAGTAGCAATGCATATTTCAGCCAAGGTCTTAATTGCAAAAATCCATTGCTTTCTACTTCTGAAAATAGTTACTACCATCAATACTTGTATTGAATGAATGGCGTCAATACTTGTTAGAATTGCATTTATAATAAAGACTAACTAGAAAAGCCTTCAACACCTTTGGAATCAAAAGATCAACAAGACCAACTCAACAATCCTAGTTGATTAAGTTGGTTGGTTATAACTTTGAGATATAATGAAAACCTAGGAAAGAAAATTTAGCTACTACTTCATTATCTAGAAAAAAGGAAGAGAACTAGGTTAAAGTACTATTAAAACCTTTTGCAAGATTTCCAATAAATTTTTATAGAATTGCAAGTGCATAATGAAGATAAAGAGATTTATCATGATTGTTCTTATGAGTTGGAAGAAGAAAAGCATATGTTAGTATGCTTGTGTAGAAGGATAGCACAATGATTAATAATGATTAGAGAAGGATAACACACTGATTAGTAATGAAAAGAAAAAGGAGATTGTGTAGAATTATGTTAGTATAGAAAAAGGTGAAAGTAGTAAAGGAACTAATGGAAAAGGTTACCAACTAAAGGTAGTTTCTATACCGGTACCTATGTGACTAAACTCAATCCAAAAGGAAGTTTCTAACAATGTGGAAGTACAAGAAATTTTCAGTAAGCTAAGCATAGGAGAAGTGGGAAACAACTAGCAGTACAAGAATGGTATTTTGCTTTATAAACACAAGATTTTTTTAACAAGGATCCTACTTTGATTCTAGTCATTCTCTACTAGCTAGATGGAGTTAGACATAAGGTTATTATAAGACTTTCCAACAAGTGAAGGCAATATTGTATTAAGTCAACATGAAGCAATCAATTATTCAATTTGTTAAGAAATGCAACTGTTTGATTTGGGAGAATATAACTGTTTGGTGAAATTTTACATACAAGTATACATGTCAAACAAGTAATATAATAATAAGTAAAGATATCATCTCATAAAAATTTGTGATTACTAAGCTAACTAATTACTAATGGTGAATAGTTCTTAGAGTTTTTCTAGTCAATCGAAATGATAGAACATTAAGTAAACAACTAAATTTAACCTAAATTTGATTGATGAAATATGTTAAAGCATCAAATTTCACCTAATTACTAAATACAAATGTAGATCAATAGTGCCTATAAGATTGATTCTACTCATGTGATGGTGAAATTTCTTAATTTATTTATTATCCTATGTCTAGGTATAATGAACTTACTTAACTCATTAACTCACTATATTTCTACGCATAAATTAAATGTACTAAGTGCATTAAGATTTATGAATATTCTAGTTTATGCTTAAAGCCACACAAATCATATGGTATATATCTATCCATATTAATCTATGGTTGCATATTGTATGAAGCAATTACATGTTATTTTCTATCAGTCTCTAACATGCAAATCACATCATCTAAGTGGTAGCTAGTTACTTAAAAGCATTAAACTTAGTAATATACAACTTTACATTCATAAAATATCTGTCAAAGCCTAATAATCATGTCATTCATACCATTGTAAATAAATTACATTATAGCTCTAACACAATAAACTAGAACATAATATTTACACAAACAAAAGTAGTACAGAAACTTGAACAAAGCATTCTATAAACTAAAAACACAAAAGTTGTCACCAAAGTGTCTTTAATTCACAAGAAGTTTGGACAAATATGCACTGGGGAAGAAGCTATTTGAAGAATGGGAAGAAAATGAGTAAAAACACGCTGTCACATGTCATCACCGCTATTCTTCACAGAAACCACCAAGAAATGTGGGGGATGATGCCTAGAGTGCTGATCTGCAAAAAGATTTCTCTAATTCACCCCAGAAACACACAGATTTGAGAAAAACTCCAATTCAATGCCCACCATCTTTCACCGGAATCCACCATGAAATCACCACAAAACCGATCCAGAAACACTGGAAATCATACCAAGATTACAGATACGTTCTCTTCTTGCCAAAATCAACCTAAAACTCACCAGAAAATGCACTTTAAATGCTAGAAATGGGTTGTTGCTAGAGAAAAACAAAGGGCGGATGGTCAGCTTTCACCCGACCATCATGTGCCTTTCTAAGACCTTTGCTATTGTGCATAGTCTCTAACTCTCCAATGACTTAACTTGGTTGCTTGAACCTGACAATTGCCTTTTTTACTTTTTTTTTTTTCTCTTTTCCTTCTCCTGTGAGTTCCACGACATTGGGCTTTACCTTTTCTTGATTATTTTCTCTCTTGTTTTGCTTTTTTTCTTTATTTTTTCCATTATTTGGAGTTTGCTATATAAAATAATACAAATTACTTAATTATAAACAAATATAACTATAATTAATAAATACTATAGTAAATATTACTTAAAATAATAATAATAACTCTATAAAAGATAGAGTTATCAATAACCATGAAGGGTTGCAAGTGATTATGGTGATAGTTGATAGACTTTCAAAGCTCACTCATTTTATTACTTCATCACATCCATATGTTGTTTTTAATGTGCTACAGATTCTTTTTTTTTTTTAGAATATTTTCAAGCTATAAGATATGCCACATAACATAGTTCTTGTTAAGTGGCTTCCATGAGTTGAGTTTTGTTATAATACCAACATTTATAAAGCTAAAAATAAATCCCCTTACAAGGTGGTGTATGGAAGATCACCACCTACTCTTTTCTCCTACTAGGGTATTTTGCTATGGTGATTATGGATAAAGAGCTTTAGAGAATGGGTTCAATATTAAAAAGCTTTAAAGGAGAGATTGGTTATGGCTCAAAACTAGATGAAAAAATACTATGAGATTGACATAAAAAAGGAATAGTTTAGGGTAGGAGATTACGAGTACCTCAAGCTTCAATCTTATTGGGAAAATTTAATGATTGTGTGAAGGAATTTAAAGATGTGTTCACATTATTAGGGCTCACTTAAGGTGCTATAAGGGTCATAGGAATCACATCCAAGTCCAACCTAATATACCTTCTTATCAAGACAATGAAGATATTCTCTATCTTCAACCATAAGCTAATTCAGCCATGTCAACCTAGGAGATTAAAGGGCACGTGGTCAAGACTAACACACATGGGAGATTAAGATGGGAGCCATTTGTTTTGTTCTCTTAATGAGTTTTGTCATTAGGGTTTAGGAATTAGTGAATGGGTATTCACTACTTATAGGTAGAAAAAGAAGGGACTGAGAAGAGGGAGTGTGGTTAAGTAGTCCATGTTTTGGCATTTTTTGGCAAAAACAAACTCGTAACCAATATTAGAGGAGTTCTTGGGTTCCCTCAAAAGACTCCTTTATTGATCCATTTCAGTGTTCTACTTTCATTTTATCAAAATTGGTAAGAAACCAAAATCTAGCAAGCGAATCAATAACATTTTCTACATTAGTTCATCTCACCTAGTTACTTGATTGTTCGCTTGAAATTTAATTGAAGATATAGACTATTGTAGTTCACACCTTGTTGTTAGCTATTATGTGGATCAATAGAATCTAAAAAGGGACAAAATGTAAACTAGTTAAAGTAGCTATGGAGAAATCCCATTATATTCTTTGTCATTAGCATCCTTCTTTACTTCTAAAACCTTTCTTGCTATTAATCTTAAGGATGGTAACTATTTCAATTGCCATGTATGATATCAAATAAATCAAATAATTAGCCTATGCCAAGGACAAAAGACTAAAGAGCATGAATAACCAAATACATGGTCTATTAATACTCAATCATTTTCTTTTTGTTAACAAAGATTCTAATTGTATTAATCGTAATCTAAGTGGAATTACACCCATGTTTGGTCCATCAATTCATATTTAATATTAATTTAACAACTTCTTTTTAATCTTTCTCATTATTCTGAAGGCAACTGGAAGTATCTTAAGCTTAGTATTTCAATTTTTGGGAGGACTTTAGAATTCTAAGGTGTATTATTCTAGAAAGCAAGGGTTTGTAAAGAAATGAAATATATCAATTATTCTAAAACTATATTAAAATTAGGAATGTAGACAAAAAGAGAAATTCAAAAGACTTCCACGTTTATTATTTTTAATAAATATTCTGAAGAAAATAACACAATAATATCCCATGTAGGCAAGTTATGACTAGAGGAATAGAATGTCAATGACTAAAAATTCAAGATCAATTTGTTTAGTTTGCTTCAAGCTAAGATGCATTCAAGCTTTACCATCCAAAACAATTTCACTAGATTATATTCATGTTGCATAACAAGTTTAAATTATGTACACATACTCTCTTTGAATCCTTTGATATTTCTGTTCTTAAATACTCCACATCTTTTATACTAGTTTTAAAGTTAAGAAGTCTGAGCTTTAGACATTTTCTAGATGAGCTTTATGCTCCACTTATCTTGATCTTTTAACAATGTCATAACAATTATATAACTCATTTAATAGTGAACTTCACCAAATAGTGACTTTAAAAGAAGTTACCAAATAATGCAACACAATAAGTTTTACATTAGCTCAAGTCACACTTAACAAACACCATTATATGAACAATTAAATTACATATGCAATCTTAGTTTCACAAATCTATTTATGAATGTCCAATAAAAACTTAAGTTTTAACATAAGTATAATTCAAGTGTCAAAGGTGGGCTTAAGGTTTTACTTGTTTGATAAATAAAAGAAGATAAAAAAAAAGTTTATCAATCCTAGTTAAGTATACTTTAAAGTAAGAAATCTTTGATTTTAAATAAATTGGAGTACCAAAACAAGTGAATTAATCCATTCAATAACACCAACTCAACCAAAATTCTAGAGTGGTTTCATTGTCATATATTACTTATAAAAAATGGTTGTTATCAAGTTTAAATATTAGTTTACTAATATTAATATGAATGAGGATCAAATAAATCTGCTTATGTTTTTTAATTGACTTTCAAGTCTTCTCCCTTTTTATCCTTGTGTCCCTAACTTCATATTTCATAATCTAACACATTGAACATTGTCCCTATTCATTCATCACCATTGTTGATTTCCTTCTATCCCATCATAAAATATGGCCCTTATTTATTCATCACTATTGTTGATTTCCTTCTACCCAATCATTTCTCGCTTCCACCAGACCCATCTACAAGTGGCTTAAAATTTAGGGAGTAAAGGTATTAATGCTTGAATTTTCTTTAAAACCTAAACTACCAAGGCCATGGAGTTGTCTTAGGATTGGGTTTCTTATTAGCTATTGAATGATATGGTACAAATGCGGTGTAGGATTGGTCTTCTCATAAGCCAACCCAAACTGATCAGTCTAATAGACGGTGGACCAATTACCACAAGCAGTCGCTGTTATGCCCTAAAACAAAAGGTAACAAGTACGATTTCCTTGCTACTTGGCTTGATCCAATTAGATCTTCCTTGCCACTTGGCTTGATCTAATCAACCACCCTATATTTCCAGTGTTAAGATTCGTATGACCAGAAGCTGTGAAACTCGTATATAGATCTGAGAAGAAAATATGTAGTGTTTTCTTACAAAGCAAGAACCAAGAATTGTGGTTCTTAGAGAATAGAAAAAAAAATGTATCTACTGTAGATAGCTACAATAATAGGCCTAAACAATAAGCCTTATACAACAACTAGCTACAGTAAATCCTATACAACAACTAGTATTTCAACATCCCCCCTCAAACTAGTGGTCGAAATAAGTCATAAACACCTAGCTTGTCCATAAGGAAATGGTGTTGTTGTATCCCTAATGCCTTTGTCAATAAATCCGCAGGCTGATCATGTGTAGAGATATGAGCCATTCGAATGATGCGTGCTGTAATTTTTTCTCTAATAAAATGATGGTCAATCTCAATATGCTTGGTTTTTTCATGAAGAACGGGATTTGCAGCTATCTTCATCGTGGCCTCATTATCACAATAAAGAGAGACCAGTCTAATCAAGGGAACCTTCAAACCCCTAAATAATCCAATTAACCATACAATTTCACATATTGTGGAGACCATGGCTTGATACTTGGACTCTGTAGAGGAGCGAGAGACTATGGATTGCTTCTTACTCTTCCAAGATATAAATGATTCCCCGAGCATAATACAAAAACCTGTTGTAGAACGGCACCCCATGGGGCATGATCCATAAGTTACATCACAGAAGGCTCGTAATTCTAGATTGTTCTTGGATTTCATCAGAAGGCCTTGTCCAGGTGATCTCTTAATGTATCTAATCACTCGAAGAGCTACCTCCAGGTGAGATTCTTTAGGCGCCTACATGAACTGACTCAGTAAGCGTATAACAAAGGATATGTTTGGTCTAGTGACGGTAAGATAAATTAGCCTTCCCACTAGGCACTAGTAACAGCTCTTATCCTTTAAAGGTGTGTCCCCATCTCTTTCAAGGAACTCATCGTAATCAGTGCTAGTGAACTTGACATTTTGCTCCATAGGGGTTTCAGCTGGCTTGAATCCAGAGAGGCCATACTCAGATATCAGCTCCAAGGCATATTTCCATTAGTTCATCACAATCCCAATAAGAGAATGTGCCATCTCTACTCCCAAAAAATATTTGACTAATCCAAGGTCCTTGATCCTAAAGGAAGAGCATATATACTCTTTAACTTGATGATGCCTTCTTCATCTCCTCCTGTAATAATCATGTCATCAACGTAAATGAAAACTATAAGTAATACCTTACGAGTCTGCTTGAGAAATAGTGAGTAGTCATGCTAAGAATGGTGAAAACCAACTCATAAAAGGGCATCTATAAATTTCTAGTACCATTGTCTAGAAGCTTGCTTGAGGCCATAAAGTGATTTTTTGAGTCTGCATACTTTTGACCCCCCCTTAAGCCTTAAACCTTCTGGAAGTCGCATGTATATTTCTGTATTCAGATCACCCTAAAGAAATGTATTATCCACATCCATCTGATGCATTTTCCAGTAGTGGATAGTTGTCAAAGTAGTAAGAATACAAATAGTTACCAGCTTCCCTATAGGGGCAAAAGTGTCCTCATAGTCCACTCCTACTCACTAACTATATCCCTTCGCCACAAGACGTGCCTTGTAGTGGTCAATGCTCCCATCAGCATTATATTTGATTTTATACACCTACTTGTTGCTAATGGCACGATGACCTGCAGGCAAAGACACCAATTCCCATGTATGATTCGATTCTAATGCTTTAATCTCCTCAAACATGGCATCTTGCCATTTAGGATCTAAGACAGCCTCATGGTAGGAAGTAGCTTCTACTGCGACTGAGATGGTGCAAACAAAGTGGTTATGTGTGTTAGATAGTCTATGATGTGATAGAACATGGGAAATGGGGTGTGCAGTTGAAGCAGGCATGGAATTATATGGTGAATCAACATAGGAGCATATATAGTCTTGATGCCAGGTAGGGGGTTTAGGAATTCTACCTGATTGTCATTTGCAAGATGGAATTTTCTCCATAGTAGATGACAATGGGGTAGTAGGAACTACCGAACTGGCTCAATGTAGGGAATAATGGTGAGTGAATCAGGATCCTGCAAGCCAATGTCAGTTGATGATGGATGTATAATGGGTGACGATGTAGGTGAGCAATCAAAAGGAAATGTAGTCTCATGAAAGGTCACATCACGACTCACAAAGAATTTTCCACTGTTAAGGGCAAGAAGGTGGTAACCTTTCTGGTTATGAAGGTATCTCATGAATATAGATGGAATGGCATGCGGACCAAACTTATCCCTTTGGGTCAAGTTAGTTGCATAACAGAGACATCCGTAGACGTGAAGATGGTCTAACAATGGTGGCTTCCCAAATAGTCTCTCATATGGAGTCTTGCCTCTAAGTAATTGAGTAGGTGTCCTATTAATTAAATAGGTAGCAGTCAATAGACATTCGCTTCAAAAGCGAATAGGGCAATGTGACTAGAAACGTAATGCTCTAGTGACATTAAATAAATGTCGATGTTTTCTCTCTACCACCCCTTTTTGTTGGGGTGTGTAGGGACACGAACTTTCATGTATGCCACCTTGAGATTCAAGGAAAAACATGCATGATAAGCTGAAGAAATCTTGTACATTATCAGTGTGAATTCTTTTGATGTGGACTCCAAACTAGGTCGACACCATGGCAAAAAAGTACTTGATGTTGTCAAGCGTTTCTATTTTATGGACTATTATATATGTCCAAGTAGCTTGTGTGTGATCATCAACCATAGTCAAACAATATCTGGCCCCCGTGTGTGAAGGGGACTTGTAAGGACCCCAAATATCAATATGTAGAAGGTCAAAAGAATTTTGTGTCAAGGAAGTGCTAACAGGAAATGATGAACGCACATGTTTAGCTAAAGGACATATGGGACATGCTTTAATATCAAATGAAGAAGAAGATGGCATATCAAAAACATGTCACATAACATTAAATGAAGGATGCCCCAATCTTTGATACAAAATATTACATGTAGCAGGTATAAGAGAAAATTGACTATTATTGTTCAATTTTTCTGAAGCAAAATGACCTACTACAAAGCTACTTAAGCACAATCATTGCAGTGTAATTGTGCAATGATTATCTTTGGTATATGTTCGGTGAAATCTAAATGCAAGTGAACATGTCGAACAAGTAATATAATGATAAGAAAGATATCGTCCCACAGAGATTGGTGATTACTAGACCAACTAATTACTAACGGTGAATAACTCCTAGAATTTATCTAGTAAACCAAATTGATGGATGATAGATTAACTAACTAAGTCTAAGAAAACTTAATAAAAGAAATATGTTAGAGCATATGACTTCACCATAATTACTAGGTACTAATATTGATTATTTATGCTTGCAAGAGAGATAATATCTATGTGATGGCGGAATTTTCTAATTTATTTACTATCCTATGTCTAGGTATAGCAAACCTACTTAGTTCATTAATTCACTATATTTCTATATGTGAATTGAAACAAACCAAATGCATTAGGATCTATGAATATTCCAGTTTACACCAAAAGCCACACAAACAATATGGTATATGTCTATCCATATTTAATTTATGGTTACATATTACAAGAAGCAACTACATGCTATTTCTTGTCGGTCTTTAACATGCAAATCAAGTCATCTAAGTGGTAGCTAATCACCTACAAGCATTAAACTCCGTAATATGTAGCTTCACATAAATAAAATATCTTGCAAAACATAATAATCATAAGATTCATACCATCATAATTAGGTTACATCGTAGCTCTAACAAAAATAAACTAAAACATAAAGAAATAATGAGGAAGAATGGTAATAAGAAATAAAGAAGGCATCTTGAATCCAAGAACAAGAAGTCTGTCACCCTTTTTGTATTCTCTTCAAGAAAACCTTGAATTCTTGGCCTCTTTCTTGAGTTGTGCTCAATTTCCTCCTCCCTTTCTTTTGCCTCTTCTCTTCTCTTAAATAGGGTTTAGGTTTAGACCTATCTCCTATCCTAGTAGAATTAGGTTTTAGAGACCTAAAACAATTGAGTTTTAGAAACCTAAAATAATTGAGTTTTAGAGACCTAAAACAATTGGGTTTTAAACTCCTAAATTAATTGAGACTTGAATTCCTAACATGACTGGGTTTTCTATTTAAATAGAAAATCCAATAAAAATAGAAAATCTAATAACAATTATCCAAAGCCCAAGCCCATCTTGACTTTCTTGATCTTGATATTACAATTTTGCCACACAATAAGCATCAGGTTCTCCATGTTTATCCCTTTTCTCCTTGTGCTACAAAAACAAGACAAATTCAAATAAATAAGAGGAGTTCAAATATTTTCTCATAAACATTGTATTATTTATTGCCTAAAAAATAGGTAAAATAACTCTATAAAAATAGAGTTATCAAAACCCTCAAACTTAACATTTTGCTAGTCCTCTAGCAAAAGCAATAAACAATATATGTTTTAGATAAAACCCTTTCATGATATTCTCCCATAATTGCTCAACTTAACAATTCAAAGAAAAATATAGCTTTCATCCAAACACCACAATTGTTTCATAAGATAAGATAGACTCTTAACTATGTTGACCGCGTGTGTGTGTGAGTCCTTATCTTTTCAACTATATGCACTCCAAATAGATTCACATTAATATACAATCTCTTAAAATCTTTAACCAAACCTTATATGTTTGCTTTTCATTCCTCTCTCCACTAATGTAAGCCAATCATCTAATCAAAAATCAATAGGACTTTTATAAGCTTGTAATGTAAGGCTGGGCTAAGGGTAAGATGAAAGTCATTTAGGCTTAATTCACCCATGAACACATTACTTTCTAGGATCTCATCAAAAACTCTTGTCACTTTCTACCATCACTTTTCTCGTTCTTTTCCATCTAAAAATGCTTGATTTCACTTGGATTCTAACACTCATAAAGCTACAATCATGCTTGCATCAATAAAACAAGTAAAAGTACTAGACATGTAGTCACTATACTCTTATCTTGCCAATCATTTCAATTACTATGCTTAATGGCTTTAACTCAAAACATTGAATGGCATAAATATGATAAGGAATGATAAGAAGATTCTATTCTTGGGCAAATGTTGTACTTCCTTTCTTTTCTATTTTTTTTTGTAAAAATGGAATACTATGCCCACTTAATCATTGTAATCAATTTCTTCTTCCCATGCTCCATCTTCCTTTCAACCTTTATTCATCTCAAACAAACTTCCATCCTACAAGTCAACATGTTCATGGGCGTGGGACGATAAGATAAGTTGTTCAAGGCTTATGGCTATATATATGTGGGTGTCATTAAAAAAAATGGATAAGAATCAAGGCTCAGCGGGGTGACTGGTGATAAATATATAGGGTTGACTTGAAAGGCTCAAACGATCCAAAGAATGGCCTAAATCATTTTCTCAATTAGATGCAGCTTAGGATTTCGCCTCAAGAGAAAATCAAACAAATTCTAAGATTCAGGTGAGATCTAAGAAAATCACATACTTCACATGAATGTTCTCTAGAGATACACATAATTTCAAAAATAAAGGACTTTTAGTGCTCAATAGGTGGATCAACATAATCAAAATCACACTTAACTCACATCACAATTGCAAGTTTGAACAAAATCTATATCTTCCAAAGAATCACCAAGAATTCACAACATGGGATGTAATCATGACATAAAAAAAAATTTCAATCAAATTTGGCACAAAGGTTCTTTCCCTACCCCCAAACTTGAATGAAGCATTGTCCTCAATGTAAAAAGAAAAGAAAGCAATAATGATGAAGGAATAGGAATGAGAAAACTCCCTTGATTGTAAGTCATATCCATGTAGAGCTCTGAGGAGATGGTGGTGACAAAACTTCTAATGAAAAGACTAAAACGAAATTGCTTGGGTTGCCTCCCAAGAAGCGCTTGCTTTATAGTTTTCAACCAAACTATCCTGGATGTTGTTGCTCAAGGAGGATGAAACTCCAATAGTTTAGGAGACAGTTTATGTCGTTTAATTGTTGAGCATTCTTCAATAAGCACAACTGTCTCATATACTTCCAACTTCCTTTTGTTCTCCAGTATTTCGTTCAACAATTTTGCACAACTAGATATTTGAACTGAAGCATCTGTAAAAGAAATGTTAATGTGCAATTTTAAAGATATATCAAGGGATTCCAAAAAGTGCTTATCTTTTACACGTTGCTGGAATCTTTGGGGAGATGGAGCTGGAGGCATAAAGGACATAGGATTTTCTGGAACAAGGTTGCTCCTAGGTGCCTCCTCAAGTTGTATGCTGACATCTTTATCATTATCTTTGAGACTCTCCTTGTCAATATCAACTTCTTCTACTTGCTTGCCACATGTTGGGGTTATTGCCTCTATGGTATCTTCAAGACTTTTCTCTATATCACTAGGTAAAGGACCCTCCTGATTCTCTGAGATCATACTAATGAGCTGACTCATCTGCACCTCTAATTTTCGGATTGAAGCTTCTTGTCTCTGAAAACTCGCTTCTTAATTCTGAAATCTTGCTTCAATCCTCTCTGTAAAGTTCTGTGTGGTGCTGGCTAGCTCACTAATCATGTTCTCGTAGTTAGGTTTCACCTCTTCTGTTTGCCAAAATGTTAGTTGCAGTCTCATCTCACTTGGGTTACTCCATGAAAAAGTTTGATGGTTGTGCCATCCCAGATTGTACGTATTTGAGTAATAATCATTTTGTGACCTGCTAGGAATTTCAATAAAATTAGCATAATCATTATAATGAGCATTAGGGTTACCTACTTGACATTCTGTGCTCTCATGTGCTCTCATGTGCTCCACCACAAAATTCATATGATCTACTTTGATGTCTCACAACTGGAGTATTTAGGTTGTCTATCTTCTCATTGAGCACTTCTAATTGTGTAGACATTATGTTGAAGATATCTACTTCATGGACTCCACTTGCTTGATGCATTGGTAGCCTCTTAGTAGACCATTGATAGCTATTGGTTGACATTTCCTCCAAAAGGTTATACGCCTCTTCTGCAGTTTTGCTATGCAAATCCCCTCCTGCAGCTGTATCAATTACAAAACGAAGATTTGTACTACACCCATCATAAAAAGTTTGTACTTGTAACCAAATGGGTAGTCCATGATCTGGACATTTCCTCATAAGTTCCTTGAATCTTTCCCAAGCTTCATACACTGATTCATTGTCCATCTGCATAAAAGTAGTAATATCGTTATGCATTTTTACAGATTTCGTCAAAGGAAAGAACTTACTAAGAAATTTATGAGCCAAATCATCCCATGTAGTAATCAATCCTGCAGAAAGAGAAAAGAACCAATTTTTAGCTGTATCTCTAAGAGAAAATGGAAATAGTTTCAACCTAATAACATCTTTTGTAACTCCATGATCTCCAATCATGTCACAGAATTCAAGGAATGCTTCAATGTGAGCATTTGGATCCTCATTTGGTAGCCCACTATATTGCACAGATTTTTGAAGCATCTTGATGAGCACAGGCTTGATCTCAAAGTTATTTGCCTGAATTGCAGGCCTAATGCTTGATGTGGCATTCCAAAATGTTGGTGCAACATAGTCTTTTAAAAGTCTATATGTACCCTTATATCTTTCCATCATTGTTGCTTAACAACTTAACAAAGACTTTTTTTCTTTTTTCTTTTTCAAGAATTAAAAGAAACAATTTTTTTTATTTTTCAAGAATTAAAAGAAACGATTTTTTTGTTTTTCAAGAATAAAAAAAAAATTTAAAGGAAAATAAAAGCTAGATTAAACCTAAAAATTATTCGGTATTAATATTAATTAGTAGTAAAACAACCAATCCCCGGCAACGGCGCTAAAAACTTGTTCGGTGAAATCTAAATGCAAGTGAACATGTCGAACAAATAATATAATGATAAGAAAGATATCGTCCCACAGAGATTGGTGATTACTAAACCAATTAATTACTAACAGTGAACAACTCCTAGAATTTATCTAGCAAATCAAATTAATAGATGATAGATTAACTAACTAAATCTAAGAAAACTAAATACAAGAAATATGTTAAAGCATATGATTTCACCATAATTACTAGGTATTAATATTGATTATTTATGCTTGCAAGAGGGATAATATCTATGTGATGGCGAAACTTCCTAATTTATTCACTATCCTATGTCTAGGTATAGCAAACCTACTTAGTTTATTAATTCACTATATCTCTATATATGAATTGAAACAAACCAAATGCATTAGGATCTATGAATATTCCCAGTTTATACCAAAATCCGCACAAATAACATGGTATATGTCTATCCATATTTAATTTATGGTTACATATTACAAGAAGCAACTGCATGCTATTTCCTGTCGGTCTTTAACATGCAAATCATATCATCTAAGTGGTAGCTAATCACCAAAAAGCATTAAACTCCGTCATATGTAGCTTCACATAAATAAAATATCTTGCAAAACATAATAATCATAAGATTCATACCATCATAATTAGGTTACATCGTAGCACTAACAAAAATAAACTAAAACATAAAGAAATAATGAGGAAGAATGGTAATAAGAAATAAAGAAGGCATCTTGAATCCAAGAACAAGAAGTCTGTCACCCTTTTTGTATTCTCTTCAAGAAAACCTTGAATTCTTGGCCTCTTTCTTGAGTTGTGCTCAATTTCCTCCTCCCTTTCTTTTGCCTCTTCTCTTCTCTTAAATAGGGTTTAGGTTTAGACTATCTCCTATCCTAGTAGAATTAGGTTTTAGAGACCTAAAACAATTGAGTTTTAGAAACCTAAAATAATTGAGTTTTAGAGACCTAAAACAATTGGGTTTTAAACTCCTAAATTAATTGAGACTTGAATTCCTAACATGACTGGGTTTTCTATTTAAATAGAAAATCCAATAACAATAGAAAATCTAATAACAATTATCCAAAGCCCAAGCCCATCTTGACTTTCTTGATCTTGATATTACAATTTTGCCACGCAATAAGTATCAGGTTCTCCATGTTTATCCCTTTTCTCCTTGTGCTACAAAAACAAGACAAATTCAAATAAATAAGAGGAGTTCAAATATTTTCTCATAAACATTGTATTATTTATTGCCTAAAAAATAGGTAAAATAACTCTATAAAAATAGAGTTATCAATAAAACAAGGGATGGTTATCCTTTATAGCGACAACCAAAGCTCCATCCGCCTCAGTAAGAACACGTCATCTCATTCAAGGTCTAAGCACATTGATGTCAGATATCATTGGATTAGAGATGTATTAGAATCCAAGCAGTTAGATCTCGTGAAGATTCACACTGATGATAATGGAGCAGACATGTTGACGAAGCCGCTGACAAGAGACAAGCTAGAGACTTGTCAGCGGGTTGCTGGAATGGACTCCAAGTAGAGTCAAGTCTAGGGAGCAATGTTCTTTCTCTTATGGTGCAGGGATGTTGCACTAATGTTACTCCAAAAGGGAGAAATTGTTAGGTTTGGAGTAAATTAGTAAGGGTAATTATGTAACTACCATATTTGTATTGTGGGTAGTTTGTATGGGTTTCCCAGTCTTATTCTATTTAGGTCTCCTAGTCCCATTCTATTTGGGTTTCCTTGGTACTTGTATAAAAGGAAACCTTATGGGGAAACCTAGGTATGAGGTTAAGAGAGATTGAGAGAAAACAGAGGTTTTTCTGTAAGCACTGTAAGCCCTCCTCATCATAGTGAAGAATTGCTCCTTAGGCCGGGGACGTAGGGATTATCCCGAACCTCGTAATTTCTGTGTGTTCTTTACTTGACTAATATTCTCTTTGTGTGTGCGGTGAGATCCTGAGAGATTCCGTGAGTTTAGATTCACGGGTTTGTTTTCTAACAGTTTTTAGTCTAGATGAATCAATGTTATTTTGAGTGGATGAAATGTAACTTCCCAATGTGAAAATATCTCAGGCTTGACTTTGTGCATATTTTAGTGATTTGGATTCCATGTTTAGTGAATATTTAACGGGACTTTTAATACACCTTGAATTAAGTCAGAGTGAAACTTAAAATTTCTAATATCTGTTGCAGTTAATGAGATATGAAATTCCTTCTTTACTTGATGTCATAGGCGTAGTTATTCTTGTTGGTATGATTGTAATGATTATTTGGTTCTTTTTTGAGATTCTATTGAAGTTTTGAGGTGCGAAATATCGCTTGAGTCTCTAAATAAGAAATTATGTGAAGCATAAGTCTCCTAAGTCTCTGAATAAGAAATTAGGTGAAGGAAAATAATGGCTTTAATTCAGCATTACTAGTGAGTCTTGTCATAGTTTCTCTCGTGCACCCACTGGATTTTTCTTCCGATGGTGAAGGAGCTCATAGAAATTGAAATATTTGTTATACTTTCCAGCAAATGAACTACTGTGTTTGCCAAATTGAAATGGGTTCCTCTTTTTGGTACCTAAGTGAAGAGAGTGAGGAAAAGAAAGAGGGAGTATTTGCCGTAAATTTTGAGTGCTTGGCTGTGACTACTTCCTGCAGTAGGATGTTTGGTTATGGTCTTGTTTTGTTTGCAGTTTCCGACAACATTGTCACATGGCATCTGAGGGTGGGAAAAGCTTTGCTAGGAGGGATCGTCTCTTGCAGAGACAGCAAGATGTTCGTGAATGGTAGGAAAAAAGAGATGTTTTCAGGGCTGAACCTGGGGAAAGACCTCCTGAGCTGGGTGACAAGTTCTTTGGCAACTTCCCCTCTCCCTATATGAATGGATATTTGCGTCTTGGACGTGCATTCTTGCTTTCAAAGCTAGAATTTTGCTGCCGCTTATCATAGACTTAGAGGTGCCAATGTCCTCTTGCCATTTGGTTTCCACTGCACTGGTATGCCCATAAGCCCTTAGATGATAGACTTGCACGAAAAATCCAAAAATTTGGCAATCCACCTGTTTTTCCACGTGAAGTGGATGAGGAAGTAGAAATCGCACAAGAATCTGAGGATGCAAATGGAGGCGCACCACCAGAGAAGTGCAAGACTACGTGAAAATCAAGTGGTTAGGTATACCAGTGGAGGTTATGCGTAATTTTGGCCTTTCTAATGATGAGATATCTAGGTTCTAGGGTCCATATAATTGCTTCACCTACTTTCCCCAATTGCCATGGAGGACCTTAAAGCTTTTGGGTTGGGTTGTGACGGGAGACGCTTCTTTATCACTACTGACATGAACCTGTTTTATGATTCCTTTGTGAGATGGAGGATGAGGAAGTTGAAACCCATGGGCAAGATTGTGAAAGATGTAAGACAAACCATATATTCTCCTCTAGATGGCCAACCCTGTGCAGATTGTTATAGGGCAACCGAGTAAGGAGTTAGCCTCAAGAGTACACTTTCATCAAGATTGAGGGATGTCACCTTTCCCCCATAAACTAGGATGAACAGAACGTACTTAGCTTGAGAAAGTTAACATCACCTGTTGTTTACTAGTTGTAGCTTCCTGATTGGCAGTAGTTCCTTGACTGCCTGTTCTGGTTATAGCAATTCTTGTTCCTGTAATCGCAGTTCCTACTTTAGCTTTATTGCTTTTACTAGCTCCAGAAACTACAGCTATTGCATCAGCAAGCAGGCAAAAGGCATAAGTAGCAACAACGCTAAAACTAAGGCAAGGTATTTCCTTAGACGAAAGCTAAGAAGTAACACCAATGGGTTGTAAAGCAGGTGAACGAGTTAACGCAGGTGAACTCCTAACTTCTAGGGAAGAAGGCAAGGGACGGTTGTGATATCTAATGGTTGTAGTTATTTTGTTAGCAAGCAATAGAGCAGTCGAGTTATGACTCTGTAATCCGTAATCAATAGAGCTAGTACTCTTTAATCAAGCCAGCAAGCAAGCGAGAATGTAGACTCTGGAAATAGATATACTCTAATCTCTCCTTCCTCTTAGGAAGCTGCCATACTTTAACCCATCGACGTCTTTAATAGCTTTAATAGTAATTTTAGCAGTAATTTTAGCAGTAATTATATCAGCAGTTATGGTAATAGCTGTAGCTGTTTTAGTTTTAACTGTAATAGCTCCTCCTTCAATAACTGCATTAGTAATCTCTCTTTCTAGAAGTAGTAGCTAGCTATTACAGTTAAAATTGTATGGTAGTGTCACGTGCCTGTTTTGGGTTTTGTATTATCTTGTAGTTTGTAGTTTTGTGGGACCCCTGTGTAGAGCTTGTGGAAGTGGGATCGGGCTTTTATGGCAAGAGATGTGGTTGGTGGGCATTTAATATAATGGGGGCAAAACTGTAATGAGGTTGGCTATGTAAAAGGTGGCAATGGTGAATGAAAGAGGAGACTGTTTTTATGCAAAAGCTTTGGCTGGTGCCCCGGTGCTGTGTGCCCTTGATGATGCAGAGGTGCTGTGTCCCTTATGATGCAGTTGTGCAGTGTCCAATATGATGCTGATGTGCCATTTCCATTATGATCGGGTGTGCTGTGTCCACTCTGATGCAGGGAAGATGACTCCTACAAATCCAAATCAACCCTGCTCAAACCAAGCTCTGATTGGGATCTCAGAAGACTGCGACAAATGGTATCAGAGCAGTTCTGATCCCAGGGATTGCCGGTTGTTCTGTGAAAATAGTACGCGGGAAGATGTCTTTGTTCGTCTGCAAAAAGGTTTGCCCCAACCGCGAGAAGAAATGAGGGCTTCAATCCGTCAAGTCTTTGCACAAATGAAGGCTATTTATAAAGAAGAAATGGAGGCTACACGAAGGTATGCCTATTAACGGCCGGAGGGCTACATTCAATTTGAAAATTGTATGGTAGACTTAAATCTAGGAATTGGATCTAAAATCTATAGGTTTAAAATCAAATTTTAGATTAAAAATACAAATGTTGGATGTATAATAACCCAAAAGATTTAACTTATCCTATTAATTTAAACATTGATATGCATATTTGAATCAAGCCACTAATTTAAAATTGATCAACAAACTTAAATCATATTGTCTATTTGAAAATCATATGGAAGACTTCAATCTAATCATTGGATCTAAGTATAAAATCGAATTTTAGATTTAAATTCCAACATTTAAATTTAAAAATAAACCAAAGATTTAAGCCGCTATTAATTTAAAAGTCAATATGCATATTCAAATTAGACCAATGATTTAAATCATAAAGTTGATTTAAAAGTCATATGACATATTTAAATCAAGCCATTAGATTTAAAATCTAAAAATTTCAAATCATGTTTAAAATTTAAATTCCAACCATTGGATTTAAAAATAAACTAGAAGATTTAAACGGGGTTGTTAATTTAGAAATCAATATGTCGATTAAAATCAAGTAGTTGATGTAAAATTGATCAGTAAATTTTCCGTTTTCAAATTGTATACCATATTTAAATTCAAATAGTTGGATTAAGAAATAAATTGGAAGATTTAAATCCTTTAGCCGTTAATATAAAAATTAATATGCCTATTTAAATGAAGCCATTGATTTAAAAATAATCAGCCAATTTTAAAATCTTATGCCACATTTAAATCCAAACAATTCAATTTAGAAACAAATGGAAAGATTTAAAGTTAATCGTCAATTTAAGATTTAAATCTTTTGATTTATTTTTAATTTCAACTATTTGGATTTAAATGTGGCATAAGATTTTAGAATCAAATGGTAAGATTTAAATTTTCTGATTAGTTTTAAATTAATGGCTTCATTTAAATAAGCATATTAATTTTTATATTAACGGCCAGAGAACTACATTCAATTTGAAAATGGTATGGTAGACTTAAATCTAGGAATTGGATCTAAAATCTATAGGTTTAAAATCAAATTTTAGATTAAAAATACAAATGTTGGATGTATAATAACCCAAAAGATTTAACTTATCCTGTTAATTTAAACATTGATAAGTTATCCTATTTGAATCAAGCCACTAATTTAAAATTGATCACCAAACTTAAATCATATTGTCTATTTGAAAATCATATGGAAGACTTCAATCTAAGCATTGGATCTAAGTATAAAATCGAATTTTAGATTTAAATTCCAACATTTAAATTTAAAAATAAACCAAAAGATTTAAGCCGCTATTAATTTAAAAGTCAATATGCATATTCAAATTAGACCAATGATTTAAATCATAAAGTTGATTTAAAAGTCATATGACATATTTAAATCAAGCCATTAGATTTAAAATCTAAAAATTTCAAATCATGTTTAAAATTTAAATTCCAACCATTGGATTTAAAAATAAACTAGAAGATTTAAACGGGGTTGTTAATTTAGAAATCAATATGTCGATTAAAATCAAGTAGTTGATGTAAAATTGATCAGTAAATTTTCCGTTTTCAAATTGTATACCATATTTAAATTCAAATAGTTGGATTAAGAAATAAATTGGAAGATTTAAATCCTTTAGCCGTTAATATAAAAATTAATATGCCTATTTAAATGAAGCCATTGATTTAAAAATAATCAGCCAATTTTAAAATCTTATGCCACATTTAAATCCAAACAATTCAATTTAGAAACAAATGGAAAGATTTAAAGTTAATCATCAGTTTAAGATTTAAATATTTTGATTTATTTTTAATTTCAACTATTTGGATTTAAATGTGGCATAAGATTTTAGGATCAAATGGTAAGATTTAAATTTTCTGATTAGTTTTAAATTAATGGCTTCATTTAAATAAGCATATTAATTTTTATATTAACGGCCGGAAGACTACATTCAATTTGAAAATTGTATGGTAGACTTAAATCTAGGAATTGGATCTAAAATCTATAGGTTTAAAATCAAATTTTAGATTAAAAATACAAATGTTGGATGTATAATAACCCAAAAGATTTAACTTATCCTGTTAATTTAAACATTGATAAGTTATCCTATTTGAATCAAGCCACTAATTTAAAATTGATCAACAAACTTAAATCATATTGTCTATTTGAAAATCATATGGAAGACTTCAATCTAATCATTGGATCTACAAGTTGTAAGTATAAAATCGAATTTTAGATTTAAATGGGGTTGTTAATTTAGAAATCAATATGTAAATGAAAATTAAGTAGTTGATGTAAAATTGATCAGTAAATTTTCCGTTTTCAAATTGTATACCACATTTAAATTCAAATAGTTGGATTAAGAAATAAATTGGAAGATTTAAATCCTTTAGCCGTTAATATAAAAATTAATATGCCTATTTAAATGAAGCCATTGATTTAAAAATAATCAGCCAATTTTAAAATCTTATGCCACATTTAAATCCAAACAATTCAATTTAGAAACAAATGGAAAGATTTAAAGTTAATCGTCAATTTAAGATTTAAATCTTTTGATTTATTTTTAATTTCAACTATTTGGATTTAAATGTGGCATACGATTTTAGAATCAAATGGTAAGATTTAAATTTTCTGATTAGTTTTAAATTAATGGCTTCATTTAAATAAGCATATTAATTTTTATATTAACGGCCAGAGAACTACATTCAATTTGAAAATGGTATGGTAGACTTAAATCTAGGAATTGGATCTAAAATCTATAGGTTTAAAATCAAATTTTAGATTAAAAATACAAATGTTGGATGTATAATAACCCAAAAGATTTAACTTATCCTGTTAATTTAAACATTGATAAGTTATCCTATTTGAATCAAGCCACTAATTTAAAATTGATCAACAAACTTAAATCATATTGTCTATTTGAAAATCATATGGAAGACTTCAATCTAATCATTGGATCTAAGTATAAAATCGAATTTTAGATTTAAATTCCAACATTTAAATTTAAAAATAAACCAAAAGATTTAAGCCGCTATTAATTTAAAAGTCAATATGCATATTCAAATTAGACCAATGATTTAAATCATAAAGTTGATTTAAAAGTCATATGACATATTTAAATCAAGCCATTAGATTTAAAATCTAAAAATTTCAAATCATGTTTAAAATTTAAATTCCAACCATTGGATTTAAAAATAAACTAGAAGATTTAAACGGGGTTGTTAATTTAGAAATCAATATGTCGATTAAAATCAAGTAGTTGATGTAAAATTGGTCAGTAAATTTTCCGTTTTCAAATTGTATACCATATTTAAATTCAAATAGTTGGATTAAGAAATAAATTGGAAGATTTAAATCCTTTAGCCGTTAATATAAAAATTAATATGCCTATTTAAATGAAGCCATTGATTTAAAAATAATCAGCCAATTTTAAAATCTTATGCCACATTTAAATCCAAACAATTCAATTTAGAATCAAATGGAAAGATTTAAAGTTAATCATCACTTTAAGATTTAAATATTTTGATTTATTTTTAATTTTAACTATTTGGATTTAAATGTGGCATACGATTTTAGAATCAAATGGTAAGATTTAAATTTTCTGATTAGTTTTAAATCAATGGCTTCATTTAAATAAGCATATTAATTTTTATATTAACGGCCGGAGGACTACATTCAATTTGAAAATTGTATGGTAGACTTACATCTAGGAATTGGATCTAAAATCTATAGGTTTAAAATCAAATTTTAGATTAAAAATACAAATGTTGGATGTATAATAACCCAAAAGATTTAACTTATCCTGTTAATTTAAACATTGATAAGTTATCCTATTTGAATCAAGCCACTAATTTAAAATTGATCAACAAACTTAAATCATATTGTCTATTTGAAAATCATATGGAAGACTTCAATCTAATCATTGGATCTACAAGTTGTAAGTATAAAATCGAATTTTAGATTTAAATGAGGTTGTTAATTTAGAAATCAATATGTCGATTAAAATCAAGTAGTTGATGTAAAATTGATCAGTAAATTTTCCGTTTTCAAATTGTATACCACATTTAAATTCAAATAGTTGGATTAAGAAATAAATTGGAAGATTTAAATCCTTTAGCCGTTAATATAAAAATTAATATGCCTATTTAAATGAAGCCATTGATTTAAAAATAATCAGCCAATTTTAAAATCTTATGCCACATTTAAATCCAAACAATTCAATTTAGAAACAAATGGAAAGATTTAAAGTTAATCGTCAGTTTAAGATTTAAATATTTTGATTTATTTTTAATTTCAACTATTTGGATTTAAATGTGGCATAAGATTTTAGGATCAAATGGTAAGATTTAAATTTTCTGATTAGTTTTAAATTAATGGCTTCATTTAAATAAGCATATTAATTTTTATATTAACGGCCGGAAGACTACATTCAATTTGAAAATTGTATGGTAGACTTAAATCTAGGAATTGGATCTAAAATCTATAGGTTTAAAATCAAATTTTAGATTAAAAATACAAATGTTGGATGTATAATAACCCAAAAGATTTAACTTATCCTGTTAATTTAAACATTGATAAGTTATCCTATTTGAATCAAGCCACTAATTTAAAATTGATCAACAAACTTAAATCATATTGTCTATTTGAAAATCATATGGAAGACTTCAATCTAATCATTGGATCTACAAGTTGTAAGTATAAAATCGAATTTTAGATTTAAATGGGGTTGTTAATTTAGAAATCAATATGTAAATGAAAATTAAGTAGTTGATGTAAAATTGATCAGTAAATTTTCCGTTTTCAAATTGTATACCACATTTAAATTCAAATAGTTGGATTAAGAAATAAATTGGAAGATTTAAATCCTTTAGCCGTTAATATAAAAATTAATATGCCTATTTAAATGAAGCCATTGATTTAAAAATAATCAGCCAATTTTAAAATCTTATGCCACATTTAAATCCAAACAATTCAATTTAGAAACAAATGGAAAGATTTAAAGTTAATCGTCAATTTAAGATTTAAATCTTTTGATTTATTTTTAATTTCAACTATTTGGATTTAAATGTGGCATACGATTTTAGAATCAAATGGTAAGATTTAAATTTTCTGATTAGTTTTAAATTAATGGCTTCATTTAAATAAGCATATTAATTTTTATATTAACGGCCAGAGAACTACATTCAATTTGAAAATGGTATGGTAGACTTAAATCTAGGAATTGGATCTAAAATCTATAGGTTTAAAATCAAATTTTAGATTAAAAATACAAATGTTGGATGTATAATAACCCAAAAGATTTAACTTATCCTGTTAATTTAAACATTGATAAGTTATCCTATTTGAATCAAGCCACTAATTTAAAATTGATCAACAAACTTAAATCATATTGTCTATTTGAAAATCATATGGAAGACTTCAATCTAATCATTGGATCTAAGTATAAAATCGAATTTTAGATTTAAATTCCAACATTTAAATTTAAAAATAAACCAAAAGATTTAAGCCGCTATTAATTTAAAAGTCAATATGCATATTCAAATTAGACCAATGATTTAAATCATAAAGTTGATTTAAAAGTCATATGACATATTTAAATCAAGCCATTAGATTTAAAATCTAAAAATTTCAAATCATGTTTAAAATTTAAATTCCAACCATTGGATTTAAAAATAAACTAGAAGATTTAAACGGGGTTGTTAATTTAGAAATCAATATGTCGATTAAAATCAAGTAGTTGATGTAAAATTGGTCAGTAAATTTTCCGTTTTCAAATTGTATACCATATTTAAATTCAAATAGTTGGATTAAGAAATAAATTGGAAGATTTAAATCCTTTAGCCGTTAATATAAAAATTAATATGCCTATTTAAATGAAGCCATTGATTTAAAAATAATCAGCCAATTTTAAAATCTTATGCCACATTTAAATCCAAACAATTCAATTTAGAATCAAATGGAAAGATTTAAAGTTAATCATCACTTTAAGATTTAAATATTTTGATTTATTTTTAATTTTAACTATTTGGATTTAAATGTGGCATACGATTTTAGAATCAAATGGTAAGATTTAAATTTTCTGATTAGTTTTAAATCAATGGCTTCATTTAAATAAGCATATTAATTTTTATATTAACGGCCGGAGGACTACATTCAATTTGAAAATTGTATGGTAGACTTACATCTAGGAATTGGATCTAAAATCTATAGGTTTAAAATCAAATTTTAGATTAAAAATACAAATGTTGGATGTATAATAACCCAAAAGATTTAACTTATCCTGTTAATTTAAACATTGATAAGTTATCCTATTTGAATCAAGCCACTAATTTAAAATTGATCAACAAACTTAAATCATATTGTCTATTTGAAAATCATATGGAAGACTTCAATCTAATCATTGGATCTACAAGTTGTAAGTATAAAATCGAATTTTAGATTTAAATGAGGTTGTTAATTTAGAAATCAATATGTAAATTAAAATCAAGTAGTTGATGTAAAATTGATCAGTAAATTTTCCGTTTTCAAATTGTATACCACATTTAAATTCAAATAGTTGGATTAAGAAATAAATTGGAAGATTTAAATCCTTTAGCCGTTAATATAAAAATTAATATGCCTATTTAAATGAAGCCATTGATTTAAAAATAATCAGCCAATTTTAAAATCTTATGCCACATTTAAATCCAAACAATTCAATTTAGAAACAAATGGAAAGATTTAAAGTTAATCGTCAATTTAAGATTTAAATATTTTGATTTATTTTTAATTTCAACTATTTGGATTTAAATGTGGCATACGATTTTAGAATCAAATGGTAAGATTTAAATTTTCTGATTAGTTTTAAATTAATGGCTTCATTTAAATAAGCATATTAATTTTTATATTAACGGCCAGAGAACTACATTCAATTTGAAAATGGTATGGTAGACTTAAATCTAGGAATTGGATCTAAAATCTATAGGTTTAAAATCAAATTTTAGATTAAAAATACAAATGTTAGATGTATAATAACCCAAAAGATTTAACTTATCCTGTTAATTTAAACATTGATAAGTTATCCTATTTGAATCAAGCCACTAATTTAAAATTGATCAACAAACTTAATTGATATTGTCTATTTGAAAATCATATGGAAGACTTCAATCTAATCATTGGATCTAAGTATAAAATCAAATTTTAGATTTAAATTCCAACATTTAAATTTAAAAATAAACCAAAAGATTTAAGCCGCTATTAATTTAAAAGTCAATATGCATATTCAAATTAGACCAATGATTTAAATCATAAAGTTGATTTAAAAGTCATATGACATATTTAAATCAAGCCATTAGATTTAAAATCTAAAAATTTCAAATCATGTTTAAAATTTAAATTCCAACCATTGGATTTAAAAATAAACTAGAAGATTTAAACGGGGTTGTTAATTTAGAAATCAATATGTCGATTAAAATCAAGTAGTTGATGTAAAATTGATCAGTAAATTTTCCGTTTTCAAATTGTATACCATATTTAAATTCAAATAGTTGGATTAAGAAATAAATTGGAAGATTTAAATCCTTTAGCCGTTAATATAAAAATTAATATGCCTATTTAAATGAAGCCATTGATTTAAAAATAATCAGCCAATTTTAAAATCTTATGCCACATTTAAATCCAAACAATTCAATTTAGAATCAAATGGAAAGATTTAAAGTTAATCATCACTTTAAGATTTAAATATTTTGATTTATTTTTAATTTTAACTATTTGGATTTAAATGTGGCATACGATTTTAGAATCAAATGGTAAGATTTAAATTTTCTGATTAGTTTTAAATCAATGGCTTCATTTAAATAAGCATATTAATTTTTATATTAACGGCCGGAGGACTACATTCAATTTGAAAATTGTATGGTAGACTTACATCTAGGAATTGGATCTAAAATCTATAGGTTTAAAATCAAATTTTAGATTAAAAATACAAATGTTGGATGTATAATAACCCAAAAGATTTAACTTATCCTGTTAATTTAAACATTGATAAGTTATCCTATTTGAATCAAGCCACTAATTTAAAATTGATCAACAAACTTAAATCATATTGTCTATTTGAAAATCATATGGAAGACTTCAATCTAATCATTGGATCTACAAGTTGTAAGTATAAAATCGAATTTTAGATTTAAATGAGGTTGTTAATTTAGAAATCAATATGTAAATTAAAATCAAGTAGTTGATGTAAAATTGATCAGTAAATTTTCCGTTTTCAAATTGTATACCACATTTAAATTCAAATAGTTGGATTAAGAAATAAATTGGAAGATTTAAATCCTTTAGCCGTTAATATAAAAATTAATATGCCTATTTAAATGAAGCCATTGATTTAAAAATAATCAGCCAATTTTAAAATCTTATGCCACATTTAAATCCAAACAATTCAATTTAGAAACAAATGGAAAGATTTAAAGTTAATCGTCAATTTAAGATTTAAATATTTTGATTTATTTTTAATTTCAACTATTTGGATTTAAATGTGGCATACGATTTTAGAATCAAATGGTAAGATTTAAATTTTCTGATTAGTTTTAAATTAATGGCTTCATTTAAATAAGCATATTAATTTTTATATTAACGGCCAGAGAACTACATTCAATTTGAAAATGGTATGGTAGACTTAAATCTAGGAATTGGATCTAAAATCTATAGGTTTAAAATCAAATTTTAGATTAAAAATACAAATGTTAGATGTATAATAACCCAAAAGATTTAACTTATCCTGTTAATTTAAACATTGATAAGTTATCCTATTTGAATCAAGCCACTAATTTAAAATTGATCAACAAACTTAATTGATATTGTCTATTTGAAAATCATATGGAAGACTTCAATCTAATCATTGGATCTAAGTATAAAATCAAATTTTAGATTTAAATTCCAACATTTAAATTTAAAAATAAACCAAAAGATTTAAGCCGCTATTAATTTAAAAGTCAATATGCATATTCAAATTAGACCAATGATTTAAATCATAAAGTTGATTTAAAAGTCATATGACATATTTAAATCAAGCCATTAGATTTAAAATCTAAAAATTTCAAATCATGTTTAAAATTTAAATTCCAACCATTGGATTTAAAAATAAACTAGAAGATTTAAACGGGGTTGTTAATTTAGAAATCAATATGTCGATTAAAATCAAGTAGTTGATGTAAAATTGATCAGTAAATTTTCCGTTTTCAAATTGTATACCACATTTAAATTCAAATAGTTGGATTAAGAAATAAATTGGAAGATTTAAATCCTTTAGCCGTTAATATAAAAATTAATATGCCTATTTAAATGAAGCCATTGATTTAAAAATAATCAGCCAATTTTAAAATCTTATGCCACATTTAAATCCAAACAATTCAATTTAGAAACAAATGGAAAGATTTAAAGTTAATCGTCAATTTAAGATTTAAATCTTTTGATTTATTTTTAATTTCAACTATTTGGATTTAAATGTGGCATAAGATTTTAGAATCAAATGGTAAGATTTAAATTTTCTGATTAGTTTTAAATTAATGGCTTCATTTAAATAAGCATATTAATTTTTATATTAACGGCCAGAGAACTACATTCAATTTGAAAATGGTATGGTAGACTTAAATCTAGGAATTGGATCTAAAATCTATAGGTTTAAAATCAAATTTTAGATTAAAAATACAAATGTTGGATGTATAATAACCCAAAAGATTTAACTTATCCTATTAATTTAAACATTGATATGCATATTTGAATCAAGCCACTAATTTAAAAATGATCAACAAACTTAAATCATATTGTCTATTTGAAAATCATATGGAAGACTGCAATCTAATCATTGGATCTAAGTATAAAATCGAATTTTAGATTTAAATTCCAACATTTAAATTTAAAAATAAACCAAAAGATTTAAGCCGCTATTAATTTAAAAGTCAATATGCATATTCAAATTAGACCAATGATTTAAATCATAAAGTTGATTTAAAAGTCATATGACATATTTAAATCAAGCCATTAGATTTAAAATCTAAAAATTTCAAATCATGTTTAAAATTTAAATTCCAACCATTGGATTTAAAAATAAACTAGAAGATTTAAACGGGGTTGTTAATTTAGAAATCAATATGTTGATTAAAATCAAGTAGTTGATGTAAAATTGATCAGTAAATTCAAATAATTGGATTAAGAAATAAATTGGAAGATTTAAATCCTTTAGCCGTTAATATAAAAATTAATATGCCTATTTAAATGAAGCCATTGATTTAAAAATAATCAGCCAATTTTAAAATCTTATGCCACATTTAAATCCAAACAATTGAATTTAGAAACAAATGAAAAGATTTAAAGTTAATCGTCAATTTAAGATTTAAATCTTTTGATTTATTTTTAATTTCAACTATTTGGATTTAAATGTGGCATACGATTTTAGAATCAAATGGTAAGATTTAAATTTTCTGATTAGTTTTAAATCAATGGCTTCATTTAAATAAGCATATTAATTTTTATATTAACGGCCGGAGGACTACATTCAATTTGAAAATTGTATGGTAGACTTAAATCTAGGAATTGGATCTAAAATCTATAGGTTTAAAATCAAATTTTAGATTAAAAATACAAATGTTGGATGTATAATAACCCAAAAGATTTAACTTATCCTGTTAATTTAAACATTGATAAGTTATCCTATTTGAATCAAGCCACTAATTTAAAATTGATCAACAAACTTAAATCATATTGTCTATTTGAAAATCATATGGAAGACTTCAATCTAATCATTGGATCTACAAGTTGTAAGTATAAAATCGAATTTTAGATTTAAATGGGGTTGTTAATTTAGAATTAAATATGTAAATTAAAATCAAGTAGTTGATGTAAAATTGATCAGTAAATTTTCCGTTTTCAAATTGTATACCACATTTAAATTCAAATAGTTGGATTAAGAAATAAATTGGAAGATTTAAATCCTTTAGCCGTTAATATAAAAATTAATATGCCTATTTAAATGAAGCCATTGATTTAAAAATAATCAGCCAATTTTAAAATCTTATGCCACATTTAAAATCTTATGACTCAACAAAACATTTGCTTGAGAGAGTTTAATATTTCTAAATAAAGAGGCTCTTCCACGGACTACTCTCCTGATTTTGGCTAATAACATTGGAATATCAATAGACTTATTCTGAAAACGTCTACGATTTCGTTCTAACCATATACAATAAAGGCAAGCTAAGAAAGAAAGCTGGAGAAGCTTTGCGGCTAAATCCTTTCCCTTAGTTGCTTTAATCATCCATTGCAATTCAGATTCCCAATCGTAGATGACCTTACGAATGCCGTGTTGAGCTAGAATAGTTCATAGTAAAGAAAGCTAGAATGCCAAGTGTGATCTATCTTCATAGTGAGAGCCATAGAAATTACAATACAAATCCATTGAGGGGTGCCAATGAGAAACCACTACTGCTGTAGGTAGTTTGTCTCTACATATGAGCCAACCAATGAAGTTATGTTTGCTGATTCCTCCTGACCATATTAAGTTGTACCATTCAACCTCAGTGCTCACTTGACGTAATTCTTTGTACGTTTCCTTACAGCAATAAGAAGGTTTGGATAGCGTAGAGGTTAAAGTTTGTCATAACTTTAGAAGACCTCTCCAACTCCATGCCATATTTCCTTTGATGTCAAGCTCCACAATTGAATTTCCCCTGCATTTAGTACAATGAATCCACTTACTCCATAAGGATGAATTAGGGCAATTTATGAGATTCCATAGAGATCGCCCCAACAAGACTTTATTCCATACTTTAAGGTTTAGTAGTCCAAGACCTCCTTCCTTTTTTGGTGAACAAACAACTTGCCAAACAACCTTATGAGTTTTATGATCTTCTGAGTGGCCTGCCCAGAGAAAGTGCCTTATCTTCTTTTCAATCTCATAAATGGTCTGTTTTGGGAGAAGGAACATTTGCATCCAAAAGGTACAGATAGAAGTGAGAACTGATTTTGCCAATTGTAGTCTTCCTGCATAGCTTAAATGCTTCATTCCCCATCCATCAATTCTTGTCATGATTTTCTCTGTCAACACTTTGCAATCCGTGTAGGTAAGTCTTCTTGTAATAAGAGGAACACCAAGGTATCTAATAGGGAGTTTTCCTTCGGAGAAGGGGGTATGATCTAGTATCAAAAGTTTTTCTTGTTCAGTGATCCCAGAGAAAAATATCTGACTTTTGCTAGGATTATACTGCAAACCTGTGAGTGTTGCAAATTCCTCCAAAGCTTCTGTGAGACATAATACTGAATTAACATCCCCATGTGCAAATAAAAATAAATCATCTGCAAAACAAAGGTGGGTGATTTTCTCTTCCTTGCACCTCCAATAATATTTGAAAGTAGAGGTGGAAACTTTCTCAATAATTATCCTATTAAGGATCTCCATGACAAGCACAAACAAATACGGGGATAAAGGATCTCCCTGCCTTAACCCATTAGTGCCCTCAAAATAACCTACATGCTCACCATTGAAATTCACAGAGAATCTAGTAGTAGTGATACATTGGCTAATCAAATCAAGTAAAGTTTGAGGAGTATGAATAGCTTGGAGAACCCCCAATATAGCATCCCATTTAACCATGTCATAAGCTTTCATAAGATCAATCTTAATGGCAACACGCTTTCCTTTATCTCCTTTATGATAGTTATGAAGCAATTCTTGACAAAGCATAATATTTTTAGAGATTTGACGACCTCTAATAAAAGCAGTTTGGTTTTTGCTAATCACTTCAGGGAGAATAAGACTTATTCTCTCAGCAAGTAGTTTTGAGATCACTTTATATAACACATTGCAGCAGGCAATGGGCCGAAAGTCCTTCATGCAACTTGGGTTAGGGGTTTTAGGTACTAGGCATAGCAAAGTAGCATTAATAGCTTTCAGTAATTTCTTGGATGAGAAAAAATCTAGCACCGCATCTTCTATGTCATGACCGATAATTGACCAAGCTTTCTTGTAAAATAAACTATTGTATCCATCAGGACCAGGAGCTTTGAAATCATGAAAACCCCAAAGAACTCTCTTCACATCAGAGCGTTCAAAGGCAGGTAAATTCAACAGTTCATTCACATTCTCATGGAATAATGAAGAGTACCTTCCAGTGAAACGGTTATTAGCATGAGAACTTTCAAGTACATTTTGATAATATGAAATGATAGCTCTCCGCAAGGCATCATCATCATAAATAGTAGTTCCATCTTCTAGTACTAGGTGAGAGATTTTATTTTGAGCTCTTCTACGCATCAAAGATGAGAAGAACATTCTACTATTATTATCCCCCTCTTTTAGCCAAAGATTCCTCGATTTTTGTTTTAAAAGGATTTCTTCATGTTTACTCAATGCAATCAATTGTTCCATTTTCAGTCTTTCCTCAGAACGCATGTCTATATCAAAGGGGTCAAGTTGTAAATTGAGTTGAACTTGTTCTAATAGATCTCTCGCCACCTTTACCTTCTGATGCAAATCACCAAATTGAGCAGAATTTAGCTTCCTAAGGGATAACTTTAATGCCTTTAGCTTCTTCACAACTTTGAACATTTTAGTACCACTGATCTCTTGCTTCCAAACATGATTAACAGTTTCCATAAAATCGGGACTAGCTGTCCAAAAATTAAAGAATCTGAAAGGAGCTTTTTTCCTTTTATGAGTGGTATCTAGCTTAACCAAGGAAGGAGAATGATCCGATAACAAGGGAGGTAAAAACTCAATTGAAAGTTTATCAAATTTGAGAATCCCTTCTGTGTTTAGTAAAGCTCTGTCAATTTTGCTTGCTCTAAGATTCTGAGATGAGCTTTTGTTTGACCAAGTGAAAACAGGACCCATAAAGGAGGGTTCCAACAATCCTAGTTTCCCAATCATATCATTTAAATCCTCCATGCCCCTAGTCCATTTAACATTTGGCCCAATACGTTCATCTACATGTCGAATTTCATTGAAATCACCCACCAATAGCCAAGGGATGTTTCCAATATTTTGAGAAGAGAAAAACTCAATATTTGCCCATAACTCCCTACGTTCAGATTCCAAGTTGCTTGCATAAATAGCAGATAAGAAGAAAGATGGGAATCCTATCTTATCAATGCGACAATGTATGACTTGAGATGAACTACCTTGGATTGAAAGTTGTAAGTCGGACATTTTCCATAAAATCCATATTCTTCCCACACTAGAATGCAAATAATTGTGAGAGTAATTCCAATCAGCAAACATATTCTTTAAAACAAAGCTAGCATTTTCTTCTTTAACTCTATGTTCTATCAAGATAATAACATGTGGATCTTGAGATAGTACAAATTTAACAACTTCTCTTTGTTTGGGGCTTTTATTGAGGCCCCTCACATTCCAAGAAAAGATATTCATTGATCTGGAGGTTTATCCCCTATCTCCACTGCATCAAGGTTATCAAGAAGATCTGAAAGCTCATTATAAGTGGTCTGATTTTCATTTGCATTAGCAAGCTGAGAAAACCTATTTTCTGAGATAATTTCACACTCTTTATCCTTCTTCTTCCCATGAGATTTTTTCTTATTAGATACAACAGTAAACCCAGAATTATTACCTTGAGGAGGAGTAATATTAGGCTTAATAGTAATTGCTTGGTCAATACCATTATCCTTAATTACTAGTGAATTCTGATTATCTATTGTAGTAGCTGGATCTTGGACAACTACTTTTTGATTTCCCTGCGGGCCTTCATTCTTTTTGGGGATCCATATATTTTTCTTTATAGTGCAATCTTTATGACCAAAGCAGTTACATTTCTTACACTTAGAAGGTATCCAACCATATTCCACAGTAATCTCAAATACCTCATTATTACCCATATCAACATCAAAGTTTTGGGGAAATTCACTATCAATATCCATTAGAATACAAACTTTGGCATATGATAGTCGAAGCTTTTGTTCAGTAGCTTTGTCCATATATAGAGGTTTACCCAGTACACTACTAACATGGCTCATACCAATCTTGTTCCATAGAGCATGAGGAACGTTAAACAACTTAACCCAAATAGGAACAGCAGAGATTTTGGCCTTTTCTAATCTGATACAAGGATGCCATTTTTGAAGGAACAAAGGTTTACCCGCTATGTCCCATACTCCAATTTCCATTACTTCTTCTAATTTTTGAGTATTTGAAAACCGAAAGAAGAAGAAGCCATCCTCAGTGGCAGTAATATCTAGTAAATTATCTTTACCCCACATTTTTTCAACAATTCCTTTCACTGCATAATACGAAGTATTTGCATTTAAAAAATAACCCACCAGACAATTGGCAAAATGACTTTTGCCCTCCTCAATTGCTTCTGGGGGGGGTTTCACAATAATTCTCTTTCCCTTCTCAGTAAGGGGAAGGTAATCTAATTTGGCCATCTGATTTATTGTTCCCATGGCTATTTGTTTCCAACTCATTTCAACATTACTCGTCGAAATAGACACATTGGGAGTCATTTCATGCTTTTGGCTCTGCCTTATGTTGTCTAATTTATCAGTTGAACCTACTTGAGAAGCAATTTCATCGAATACTACCTCAAATGAATTGTTTAAACAAGGGGTGGCAGAGGTACCTGATTTCAAGACATCTAATGGTTCCAATATTAATTCTTCATTGCATGACTTTGGAATAGCCATTCCAATTTCCACCTTAGTTTTTGGAGCTGCAGAACGCACTTTCCCACTTCTAGTACCCACCATGGAATTCAATCCAAGGGAGGTGAGAGCCCGTCTTCGAGTGACAAATTTTGGACAAAATCTTCTAGCAACATGTACCATACGCTAAGACCTCGAGGAGTCTAATTGATGATTAAAGGTAATAGCAAGGAAACCTTCATTCACCATCTCCCACATGTAGGCCACTAGCAAGGTTAATCTACTGCATGAGTGTAAGAGGGAGAGGCTCTGAGCCTTCACCGATTGCGATGAAGGCTCAGTGGGCTGATTCTAGAGGGACACTGGCAATGTGTATATGATTAGGGGGTTCTGGATTTGGCTTTGGCTTTGGGTTTTGGGTAAGAAAATCGTGAGGGAGATTTCCAGCGAGGAGGGACTACGGAAAGGGTAATGGGTAAAGGCTGTAGGAGCAAGGAGGGCGAGCTGGGGGGCGGACGGGTGTTATGGGCGAGCTGGGGGGGGGGGCAGGCGAGCTGGGGGGCGAGCTGGGGGGCGAGCTGGGGGGCGATCTGCATATATATATAATATATATATAGAGTGAAGTCTTAAGGGAGGTGTAAACCTTAAGTATTGGCTAAGGTAGCCATAAAACATATCTTGTGACACATAAAGTTAAACTTGAGTTATTAAGTACAAGACATATAGGTTCATTGGAACCATAAAGTATATTCTCTGATGATATTGTTTCATCGAAAGAGAGAGAAATGGACTGACAACATAAATAACACATGAAGTGAAAAGTGTTATAAGGTTGCCACACTACCATATTCATCCTTATCAATGAGGTTAAAGCTTTTGTGACCATGACAAGTATTATATCAATTAAGCAGTATAACTACTGTTATGATTCAAAAATTGAAATCTTGTATCATGGGAATATTGTTGAAAACCAATCTCTAGATCAACATAAAGGCATGCATAAATAATTATTTTGAAATACTAATTATTAATTATTATTATTTTATTCATATTAATATAGCCCAAGTGGGAGAATGTTACCATATTTTTATAATGTTACCATATTTTTTAGTTTTACATAAGATGGGCTTATATTAATGTTGGTCTAATAAAGTGAGACTTAAGGATCCAGTTAATGAATATGGACTGGCTTGTGTGGGCCGTGGCTAACCAAATAGGGCCGTGATGAGTGGGCCTATTTGGTGGCACATAAGGCTAGGGCTAGGTCCTATCCTCTAGCTCATACTATTTAAGCACATTATTCAAGCATTAGGGACCATATGAGGCTTCATTCTTCAAGCCGCAACCCTTGAGCTTCTCTCATCAAGCCAGTGTCTACGGAATGAGAATAGAGGATATGAACTTAACCTGAAGATTGATTTTGCATTTGTGAATCTTCCTAAGAGATTGAAATACGGTATGTTTTTCTTATTTCTTATTCATTGTGGTGTTTTAGATCTGACTACGTAGATCCTGGCTTTTCGATCTCATTAGAGGTCGATTCAATTCTTACAATTGCATGACATAACAATTCAACAATTTTAGAGGATCTTGATAAAGATTTAAGGTCTAGCTTGGTTTTTTTCCCTTGCACCATTCTTATTTCTCTCTTTTCTACTTTACATATGTCCTTATGGTTTACTAGATTGCAATTTGGTCTGAATGTGAAATGGTTCATAACAAGAAACTGCATTATACACATCAAGAATTACACGTAAAGTAAAAATATTAAAACTAAGAATACACCTCTCTAAAATCTCGAACAAAACAATAATAGTAAAATTCATTGCATTCTTAGCACATAATGTGACATGGATAACAAATTCCTACAGTGACTCGTTCCTCATACATGCCGAGCACTTCAGCTTGTTAATTCATAGGTACTTATAGCTAAGGAACCATTTCACATACAGACCAAATTGTAATCTAATAACCTTAAGGATGCATGAAATGTAGGAAAGCAAGAAATGAAAATGGTGTGAGGGAAAAGAAATCTAGCCAGACCTAATGGTTAATTGAGAACAAATCTTCCGCTTTCAGCCATAAACCATAGATTTCATCCGCGAGACCACTAATAACGAATGTTATGATGGTAAAAATACTTATAAAAATAAACTTGCAATTGTCTTATATGAGAATTGAAAAGAAAGGTAAAATGTTTTGTCAAACTCTACAATAACATTATAACATTAATTACTTTTACTAAGTATACTTTTATATTGTCATTTAAGAATTATCAAACTTTTTAACATTTAAAGATGAGTGTTTACGCAATTAAATCTTAACCGTTTATTTTGATAATTACACTAAATATTTAAGGATATTGCATGACATAACGATTTAACAATTTTAAAGGATCTTGATAAAGATTTAGGGTCTGGCTTGTTTTTTTTTCCTTCGAACAATTCTCATTTCTCACTTTTTTGCTTTGCATGCGTCCTTATGGTTAATTAGATTGCAATTTGGTCTGAATGTGAAATGGTTCATAACAAGAAACTGCATTATACACATCAAGAATTACACGTAAAGTAAAAATAGCAGAATTGAGAATACACGTCTCTAAAACCCCGAACAAAACAATAACAGTAAAATTCATTGCATTCTTAGCACATAATGTGACATGGACAATGAATTCCTGCAGTGACTCGGTTTTCATATATGCTAAGCACTTTAGCTTGTTAATTCATAGGTACTCGTAGCTAAGGAACCATTTCACATACATACCAAATTGTAATCTAATAAACCTTAAGGATACATGCAATGTAGAAAAGCAAGAAATGAAAATGGTGCGAGGGAAAAGAAATCTAGCCAGACCTAATGGTTAATTGAGAACAAATCTTCCGCTTTCAACCATAAACCATAGATTTCATCCGCAAGACCACTGATAACGAATGTTATGATGGTAAAAATACTTATAAAAATAAACTTGCAATTGTCTTATATGAGTATTAAAAATAAAGGTAAAATGTTTTGTCAAACTCTGTGATAAATTTATAACGTTAATTGCTTTTGCTAAGTATACTTTTATATTATTGTTTTAAAATTATCAAAATTTTCAACATTTAAAGATGAGTGTTTACACAATCAAACCTTAACCGTTTATTTTGATAATTACAATAAAGATTTAAGGATATTGCATGGCATAACAATTCAACAATTTTAAAGGATCTTGATAAAGATTTAAGGTCTGGCTTTGTTTTTTTCCCTTGCACCATTCTTATTTCTCACTTTTATACTTTGTATGTGTCCTTATGGTTTATTAGATTGCAATTTGGTTTGAATGTGAAATGGTTCATAACAAGAAACTACATTATACACATCAAGAATTACACGTAAAGTAAAAATAGTAGAACTGAGAATACACCTCGCTAAAACCCCGAACAAAACAATAATAGTAAACTTCATTGCATTCTTAGCACATAATGCGACAAGGACAATGAATTCCTATAGTGACTTGGTCCTCATACATGTTGAGCACTTCAGCTTGTTAATTCGTAAGTACTCGTAGCTAAGGAACCATTTCACATACAGACCAAATTGTAACCTAATAAACCTTGAGGATGCATGCAATGTAGAAAAGCGAGAAATGAGAATGGTATGAGGGAAAAGAAAAAGAACTCTAGCCATATCTAATGATTAATTGAGAACAAATCTTCCACTTTTAACATGAACCATAGATTTCATCCGCAAGAGCATTGATAACAAATGTTATGATGGTAAAAATACTTATAAAAATAAACTTGCAATTGTCTTATATGAGTATTGAAAATAAAGGTAAAATGTTTTGTCAAACTCTGCGATAAATTTATAACATTAATTGCTTTTGCTAAGTATACTTTTATATTTTTGTTTAAGAATTCTTAAACTTTTCAACATTTAAAGATGAGTGTTTACGCAATCAAATCTTAACCTTATTTTGATAATTACGATAAAGATTTAAGGATATTGCATGACATAACAATTCAACAATTTTACAAGATCTTGATAAAGATTTAAGGTCTAGCTTGGCTTTTTTCCCTTGCACCATTCTCATTTCTCGCTTTTCTGCTTTGCATGCATCCTTATGGTTTATTAGATTGCAATTTGGTTTGAATGTGAAATGGGTTGATAACTCTATTTTATATAGAGTTATTGTTATTATTTTAGGTAATTATAATTTAATATTTGTTAAATTATAGTTATATTTGTTGGTATTTATGTACATTTTGTTATTTTATGCAGCAATTCCAAAATAGAAGAAAAAGAAGAAAAAGAAGTAGAAAATTATGAAAAAAAGAATAGAAAAGAAAACAAGCAAAGGTACGCACGTGGAACCCACGTGAGGAAAAGAGAATATCGTGCATAAGCGAGCAACTTCTCCTCGCCGGAAAAGCAGGTGCACGAGAGCATAGAACCTTGAGAATGATATTGAGCATGTTTCCCATCTCTTCTCAAGAAACAAGTGGGCTATTTCTTTGCAAAATTATGCTCAATTTCATATGTGGAAATTCCACCAAGATCTCTTCTTTAGTTGGGGGAAGAATCCGCACGAATTAGATTTTTTGAGGAACATATCAAGAGAAAATTGGATTTGGTTAGGCAATGTGTGGGTGGTAAACAAGGATCGGTTTTTCAGCAAGGTACGGAATGTATCGTTAAATATTCAATATGATTCCACAAGATCTAGTTTCATTCAAGTAACGGATTCTTGCCAATTGAAAGGATCTTCTGATCAATCCAAAGATCATTTCGATTCCATTAGTAATGAGGATTCAGAATATCACACATTGATCAATCAATGAGAGATTCAACAACTAAAAGAAAGATCGATTCTTTGGGATCCTTCCTTTCTTCAAACGAAACGAACAAAGATAGAATCAAACTGATTCCCTAAATGCCTTTTTGGATATTCCTCAATGTCTCGACTATTTACGAAACATGAGAAGCAGATGAATAATCATCTGCTTCCAGAAGAAATTGAAGAATTTCTTGGGAATCCTACAAGATCCATGCGTTCTTTTTTCTCTGACAGATGATCAGAACTTCATCTGGGTTCAAATCCTACTGAGAGGTCCACTAGAGATCAAAAATTGTTAAAGAAAGAACAAGATCTTTCTTTTGTTCCTTCCAGGTGATCAAAAAATAAAGAAATAGTTAATATATTCAAGATATCAATCTTTGTGGGACGATATCTTTCTTATCATTATATTACTTGTTCGACATGTTCACTTGTATCTAGAATTTCACCGAACAATAAACTTAAATTTGTTGGAAAAAGATGTGTTTTGTTGTGATAAATTTTGGTTGCATATAATATATATATATATATATATATATATATATATTTTTTTTCATATATTTATGTGCAAGATTGAACAACAAGGAAGTAAAAGGTGTGCAAATTGTAATATCAATCAATGATATTATAAAGCAATCGGGTTCTTATATTCCTTTATAATGCAACTTCATATATGCTCAAAAGGAATATTTTTATTGATGGAATAATGGTTGTATAACAATTCTTTTGAAGGAAAAATGATGTTGGATTTTCTTTATTCGCAGGCCACTTAAAGTTAATTCAAAGTCTGCAAGAAGCAAGCCACTTAAAGATGAATTAAAGCCTACATGAAGTAGGCCACTTGAAGCTAATTCAAAGCCCGCATGAAGCAAGCCACTTAAAGTTGATTCAAAGCCCATGTAAAGCAAGTTGATTAAGACTTAGCCTGACTGAGGCTTAATTCGATCCAAAGCCCATCTGAAGTAACCTGATTGAACTTACTTGGTCCAAGCCCAATAGCCAAAACAACATCGTTTGACTTATTAAGAAACTCAATTAATTAGGACTCTCGATTGAGAAGCCTAAGCCCCCATTCTATTTATTCTTACATGACTTCTATCTTCTTCTCTCTAAGCTGCTAATTCTCCAACAAGAAGATTTGTGAAGGGATTGATTGTCAGAATGGTTAATTGAAAGCAAAAATTTGAAGATTCTACTATTGATTGATGGAAATCTGTTCACTCTTTGACGGTGAAGATATCTATGGTGATGTTAGGTTGGACAACAAACCCTAAAGAGCTTTGGTTATTCGCATTTTATATAAAAGCCCTTCTTGACGATTGATAGAGAGCTTTTCTTATTGATATATTTGTGAAATCATGAGAAGCATTAAGGATTTGTTCATATACTGCTATCATATTTGGATTATATGATATTACCCAATTTGGGGTAATACTCGGTGATACTCTTCAAAGATTAATTCTTTATGATCTCTTATACTTCTATTCACTTATTTATGTGCTAATTAAGCTCTATACATTATATGCACATAAATAGTGTTGTAAATCCAAAACATTAACTTAATGATATTTGGAGGTTTTGTGATTAGAGCTTAGATACTTGTTCAATCTTTTGAATAAGCTCTTTAATAGTCAATATCTCATACATTTTTAAATCAATGGCTTCATTTAAATAAGCATATTAATTTTTATATTAATAGCGGGAGGATTCAAATCTTCTTGTTTATTTTTGAATCCAACGATTTGAATTTAAATATGGCATACAATTTTAAAAAGAAAAATTTACTGATAAGTTTTACATACATATTGATTCTTAAATTAACAACCACATTTAAATCTTCCAATTTATTTTTTAATTTAACGGTTGGAATTTGCACACAACTTTGTTGTTCATCTGCCTAATCTTACTTCCTCCTTTAGTTATGAAAAGATCCCTTAGAGCTACATACCACTTATCTTATAAGGATAGATTAATTAAAGAAAATGGAATTGTTCCCTACTATCATTTGAGCCCTATGAAAACAAATAAATGGATATTGCCCTTGATAACAAGATATAAAAGGCATGGTTCATAGCTGCAAAATAAGACGGCCATATGTAAAGAGGAAATAGAAAATGGTAAAATTTACGGCAAATACTACCTCTTTGTGGAATTATAACGAAAATGAACAGTATGATCATTAGAATTATTCCAATTAGTTGCTTAGCCAGTTAACTAATTGGTGAGTTAACAAGAGCTCTAATTGTGAGATCTAGAGTTTGATATCCATGTATGTGTATTTTAATGTTTAAAAGAAACTTGATCCTTTCTCAAACAAACCCTCTCGTAGACAAATCAAAAAATCATTTTTATTATCAATCATAAAAACTTCTATAAAACATTACATAAAGACAATTTGAATAAATAAGATTCATGGAAACCTTCTTACTACCAATTACATAGAATTTTCCCGGAAAGTCATTATATTTGATCAACTCGGGACTAAGAACTAGTAATAAACATAAAACCATCCATTCTTGTTCTATGTTTGTTCGAATAAAGTGTTTAGCTAACTCCATAAGTCTAACCAAAAAATCCTTTCTTCTTTCAACTTTTTGATCTTCCCATTCATTACCTGCCGGGCCTTGGCCCCCTAATTCTTTCCATTATGCCAACGAAGAATTTATAATAACTTGCAAATCCAGATTGCCTAATTGTTCTCGGATAGCACCCGGTTCCGTAGAAATTTCTCGATTTCGAAATGTATTGAAGCCCTATGTAATAAAGAAAAGTGGGATGTTGCATTTCCAAGATTGGATTTCATATTCGAATGGACCTCGTAAACATTAGCAAGTAGGTTTTTTAGATACGGGCCTAGCAAAAGAAAATTTTGGGTACGATCCTATGGCATATCCCCATTCAAAATCGAACATGAAGTTTCCTTTCATTCGGCTTAAGTTATTACACTAAATAAAGATACATAATGGAATTTCTACTTTCTTTTATTTATCTACTATATATATATATATAAAAAAAAACCATTTACTCAAGTTTCCAATTAAGACCGAACCACATCTCATTTATTCTTTTTTTATTTAGTTTAGATTTTATTTTCTGAATTCCTTATTCAACTATAAATTATGATATAAAATAAATAAAATGTAAAATCCTTGAGTAGTTTACATACCTTTGAATGATAAGTTCCCTTAATCATTAATTAATTAAATTAAATTAAATTAAAATTTAATTATTCAACTAGACTAAAGAAGGACCTTGGAATTCAAAAGAAATTTACTTTTCTATGTATCATTCTATTCGATCTTTTAGGCCCCTACTTTGCCTCAACGTTTTGCCATGATGTCTTCAAAGTCTATGTGCAATGGATAAACTCCTACAACCATGACATGATATAATTTGTCTTTTTAAAAATAATTGAATTTCTTTATACAAAGAAAATAAACGAAATTCTTTACAAATTTTATAAAAATAAAATAAAAAAATAAAAAATAAAAGAAACATAATGGTTGATTCCACAAAACAAAAATATATTTTTTTTCATGTGGTACAATTACAAATTCGAAATTCCTATTTATTTGGGAGTATTAAATACACCCATAATTTTGAGCTTTATGTTATTTCGACCAAAACACATGTAGCTATAGGGCAATACCAATTGGAACGAATGGGATGGCAATTTCTAATTCTAAATATGTAAAATCAAAGTTTTGATCAAATCACACATCACAATGTACCAGCTCTTCTAATTCCTTAAAAGGTTTATCTAAAAGATTCATGATTTGACTAGAAAGATGTTTCAAATACCACACGGGAGTTATTGGACATGCCAGTTTGATTAACCCATTTCGTATCTTCATATCCAATGATTAACAAATTTGACTCTACATTGTTCACAAAATTTTGAGGTTTTTTTTTTTTTTTTTAAATCCTTGATTACTCGATAATTACCACAAGTGCAAATCCCACTTTTTATAGGCCCAAAAATCCTTTTCACAAAATAATCCATCTTTTTTGGGTGTTTTATTTTAATGAAAAATATAGAGTTTTGTGACCTCTCCAACTATCTCTCATTGGATAAGTGTTTATTGGCCAAGCACTTATTTGTTGAGGAGAAACTAATCAAATTCGTAGCTGTTGATGTTTATACAGATCAATCATAGGAAAAAAAAAAGTTTCGTATTTCTAAATGTTCAAAAAGAAAAAGGGACGTAAAAAGGGTTATTCTCACAATTAATTTCTCTTTGCCCATCTCCACATATTTATGCGTGAAGGATTTATAGAAAGATTCATCTTTCTAATTTGTGAGTTGAATTTTCTTAAAAATCTAGTTCTAAAAGGGATACCAGATACCTAGCTCAGAATTTCAAGTCAAGCAAACTAATATTTACTTTTTTGTTGGATGAAAATCTTAGAAATTGTAAACTAAAAACATATTTTTTTATACTTTTAAAAAAGGGCAATAATACCTTAGAGTGCATGATGTTTCAATATTGGCACACTTGTCCCTTAGCAAGCCGCGCATACAATTTTATATTTTTGTATATTTTTGTATGTAGAGGGTAGAGAACCCCTTTTAACTTTATGGTCACTGTTATAAATTGACTGTATCACGCTTGATTTCTTACATTGGACCTTTAATTGTCGTTAGCTTACGGTCATTCGCCAGTAGCCTAATTAAACCAGATAGGCCTCGGAGAAAGATACTTACGAGTCAAGTTAACCCTGAAAACTTGATTCCATGTCATTTCCCCCAGTTGATCGTAACAAGAGGGTAGCCGTCGAAACCTAAAGCCGCCGCAACCATCCCGGGGGCTCCGCCGCCGCCCGACTCTTGCCTCGCCGTAAACAGAAAACCCAAACCACTACCCAAAACCCATCTCTCGAAACCCAGAGACCTAAAACCCAGAAAACCCAAACCACTCGCCGTCGACGATAAAGGAAGAGACTCACCAAGTCACCGTTTTGAGGAGTGGCCGATGACTAGGATCTGCTGCGCTTCTCATCAATTCCGCTTTCTCACCCTTTTTTGTAAGCCTTCTTCCTTCGTCTTTTTCTTCCTGCGATTACTCAATCCCTTAAAAGTTATTCATGTCATATGCTTTTGAATAGTAGCTGAATTGGTACTTATTGATTAAAATAATTTGTGCTTGATTCTATGTACGTGATTGTTTTACTTGGACTAGTTCTTATATATAACCTGTAGTCAAAGCTTCAAACTATAAATGAGTTTTCCTTTTTATTTTAGTCATTATAGATTAACAAGTCACTGCTAGCCATTCAGGAATATTGTGTAAACTGTCAATTTGGACTACAAGTTAGCTTTTAAAGCCACTGCACTGCAAGCTCGTGATGCAGGATACAATCCCAAGGTATCTTTTTCCCTCTCCTGACCACTCTTGTTCCATATTGCGGGCTGTTTAGTTATTCACTTCTGCAGCTTAAGTTTGTTCCTTATTTCACATAGAATTTTGTTTCCTTGGTGTCAGTGTGCATCATTTAAATGTTACTTTTTTGATGTTCTTACAGCATTTTGCTGATGTAATTATGAAAATAAGAGAGCCGAAAACCACATAATTGAATTTTGTTTCTGGGAAGATCATAGTTTTTCAAAATCATCTGCTAGTTTCTAACTTATAACACGTTTCCTTATATGCTGTTTTTATCTTACTTTTATTGCATCAGGATTTGTTGTTGTTGTTACTGTTGAAGTGTTGGTCTTCTCTCTCTCTCTCTCTCTCTCTCTCTCTCTCTCTCTCTTTAGAAAAATAAACTAGAATGATAAGACATCAATTAGTTGGGATTTCTCATATGTTTAAATTCTGGCACAAAGTTTATGGATGAATGAGGCTCAGTTATTTCTGTCTGTCTCCCCTATAGCTAAATGAGTTCAATGTTTTAACTGTTTTTGAATTGCAAATACTCTATGAAAGTTTGGTATATTGAACAAAGAAATGTAATTGGCATCTCTATTTTTTTTAGGCTTTTTTTTAGAGACATAATAATTTTGTGCATAGTGACATGTTATCATAATGCTTAGGTTTGTACAAGAACTAGGAGTGAACAATAGTGAAAGTTAAAGGTAATGGATGCCTCGTCAAATTGTTGGAGTTGCATAAGTAGGTTTTCCATATAGGCTGTTTGTGAGATGTAGAAAAATGGCCAGTAACCTACATTTTTTCCCTTTGGAAATCATAGTTTCTCTATGCAAATCAACATTTTGATTCAAATTTGTGGGTTGATTTTAAATCCAATAGTTCGGTTTAAGTCAACCATAAATTTTGAAAGTTAATGGTATGATTTAAATTTGTCAGTGGATTTTTGAATTAAAAATAAATGGTTTATTTTTAAATCTGTCGATTTATTTTTAAATAGAATTGAGCTATAGGATGTTAAACACACAAGTGGAATTCAAATTGAATGGTTGGATTTAAATTTCTGGGTTGAATTGCAAATACTCTATGAAAGCATGGTATATTGAACAAAGAAATGTGTTAAGGACCCACTCCCAAGAGGATGATGTGGCAATTGTAGGGGTCCACTTTTGAATGTCTAGTTGATTAGACTGGAAGGCTAGCTGGTCTTGCTGTTGGAAAACATAGCATAGGCCAAGAAGCGTGAATGGAATCCTCTAACTAGTAGGTAGGAAGAAAACGTCTGAAAGCCAAACCTTTGATTGGTTGGTGTGTATATTGTTTAGTCACTAAATTAGCATGCAAGTAGGAAGCATAAGAAAGGGATGAAGCAGGGATCATGTCTTGTTCTTCGATCATGTAATCAAAAGAGTACGCACGGTCAAATACCCGGTCCTATATAGAGATGGGGTGCTTTTGTATTGGAGACAAGGAATTAATGAAGCTGTAGAGGTTTGCTTACTTACAAGCTAGGTCTTCTCCTCCTCTTTCACGATAGCGGGGTCTAAGAAGAAGAAGTTTTTTGACCTCTTTAGAGGTGATTTCCTAGTAAATCATCCTCAGACCTGAGCTGTTACGCAATAATGTAACACACTGGCATCCAAGCCAGGTTTCGAAATGTCTGAACTTGTGGGAGTAAATCAGAGTGCCATCTATACAAACGGCAGAATAGTGGCATTTTACTGTAGATATTTTAAATGCAAGGGTGCCCTTGGTATTTCCCTGACACCTTGAGTGTCCTACCAAAAATGCCCTTAAACGATGAAAATAAAGCATCGAAGGCAAAAGAACTGGTAGTACCTTGGAGGGCCAACAGGTACAAGTCGAACCTAGAGCCCGATGCCATATTAGAATCTGTTAATAGAAAAGAAGAGATGTTCCTTACTAAAGGCAGAGATGGAACTATGTGAGCAAGCATTGTGGGAAGCCGGTTGGGCATTTTGTATTAACACTTACTTAAGAATTGTTATGTGAGTTTTCTCAACTTATATACAACTTATTTGAATGACAATACTATAAATACACAATTACACAATAAGCTGATCACACTGTAAATATCATAGCGTGAGTGTGAAACCCAATAAACTTGAATTTTCACCATTTCACCAAAAATGTAGAATCCGCAAAACTGTTCGAATCCCCTCTTGTTTCTTTTTGCTTTTTTTTTTTTAATTCTTTTTCTTCCCTTTCCTTTTGTTACTAAAGCTTAGCCCTAGAGAGAAACTCGAGACTCAAATTTCAAGACACACACACGCTAATCCGAATATCAAGTTTTTCATTGCACTTTCTGTGGCTCAATCTATGATATTTGTAGCTTTTTGAAGACGCATCCTTGCTACCGTTCAGAAATGACTCGGAATGTCGATCCCCTTATCCATTGGGGCTTCGTTTACTTGCCTTTAAATCCTTGTCCAAAGTTTTAAAGCAGTGGAATCAATAGCCAAAGTTTTTGAAGCAATGGAAATCAATTACTTGAACAGTGTTAATAGCCAATGCATTGCCATTCTAAGTGATATTTAATACAAAGAGCATTCTCAATGTTTCTGCTACAAGTGAGACGTAAAGCAATCCTAATATCACCGTTATAAGTGAGACCCAATGTGGAGTGCAATCTCAAGATTGCGTTTGCTAGTGAGAGTCATCGCACAGAACAGTTTCGCATTTTTTAAGATAACACTGCAGAGAAAAGATGTGTTAAGAGTTTTTTCTTTTTGAAAAAAGTGGATGAAGGTGCTAAGTTGTACATTGTACTTACATTTTGCTTTACTGCAAATATGAGTTGCATGTTTCGGATCTAAATATTTAGCCAAAAAAAAAAAGGAAAGAAACTTATAAATTAATAATTTTCAAATAAATGGAAAAAAAATTGTTACCTAACCTAATTTAAAGACCGTCCCCTTTCTAGGTAGCCATTGTGATAATAGAGATTGGTAATGAAGGTGATATATTTCTAGTAACAGAACATTAGAGTTGATGGAATTGACCACGAACAAAAAGTTATAACAAGTGAGAATTCATAGAATCCTTCAACCGTTCGTTGTCCAATTGAGAAGGGTTTCTACCATAAATATGGATGACCAGATGGGACCTGGCTCAGACTCGTTCTCATCTTGAAAACGAAGGCCCTTGGAGTACCAAAAATTTGACACTAAAATAATAGTGAACATGATATAGGAGGAGGCCTTATTGACTGATTCCCTTGAAGAAGAAAATGAAGCAGCGAAGGCCCAGGCTTTGAAACATTGGAGAAGAAAAGATGCCCCGTAGTCTGTCTCGCTCGCCGTCTTACCGAAGGAGATACTCACCGGCGTCCCCTGTGTCTCACCACCGCCACAGCCGAAGGAGCCGAAGGGATCGAAGCCGAAGCCGCTCTCTCTATTCCACTTCTCACTCTAGGTGCTTCAAACACCTCTCCTTGATGCGTTGTGATTTTTCAAGTCACTTTACAAACCCCATTGCCGTTTCCCTTTCTTCTCCTCCTCCTCCTCCTCCTCCTCCTCCTCCTCCTTCTTCTTATGGGAAAAATTCTCCTTTGCACCCTAATTGAGAATAAGTTCAGTACCGATGGTAAGAACGTCACATATGACAGAAATACTTCTGGCGACTGTTGTTGATTGTGTCTTTGGTTGTTTATTAGTGCTGTTTTTCGCTCTGTACGGTTAAGTCTGAACCTTTGGATACTAGTTATACCAAGAGAGTGTTTATGTATGCTTGAAATAATGCGAAAGTTATAAACTGAAGGCACTTTTATTTTTCTCTTGCCTATTCTAATGGGAAGTTTGTTTTCCATGTCTGAGATTTTTTAGCTCCAGTTGGTCTTATATGATAGTGTTTTATTCTATGGAGCAGGCGAAGAAGTCATTCTAGTTCCTCACGTCGCCATGGAAGCCGCTCTCCATCCAACCGGCACCGAAATCGGTCTCCAACACCTAGGCGACACGGAAGACCTAGAAACAGGAGTAGCTCTTTACCTCCTTTGCCCAAGTCGCGGAGTCCAAGTATTACGTCTGCTGAGCGAAAAAATGCCACTGAGAAACTGAAAAGAGAAGAGGAAGAAAAGAGAAGGTAAATGTGTTGATTCTCACACATCATTACATTGTACATTTTTACCGTAAGACTAATACAAATATGATTGGAAACACCATGGAAATCTTAGCAAAAAATTAAATCAGTGGTGAAGTGAAATATAAGAGTGGATGATTTTAAAACTTTCAATTTATTGGGCATTTTATTATTAAAGTTGGTAGAATTTTGCGTATGACTATTTTGAAATTTCATGTAAAGTTTAGCCTGGAAATTTATTTCTAGTTTTGCAAGTTCTTTTACGACTCTGTTTATAGGCTCAGCTGACCCCTTTTAAATTGAGATTTAAGCATAATTGAGTTGAGTTGATTTTGTAGTCCTTGATTATGTCAGCACAAGATTAGGCTCTTTTGCTGTTTTAAGCACTCTGTTATTTCTATAAAAAAAGCTTTTAGCTCTTTTCATTTCCAATGGGACCTTCCTATAGAATATTCTATTTCTCCTTTCAGTTACAACTTGTAGATCCAATGATTAGATTGAAGTATTCCATATGATTTTCAAATAGACAATATGATTTAAGTTTGTTGATCAATTTTAAATTAGTGGCTTGATTCAAATATGCATATCAATGTTTAAATTAATAGGATAAGTTAAATCTTTTGGGTTATTATACATCCAACATTTGTATTTTTAATCTAAAATTTGATTTTAAACCTATAGATTTTAGATCCAATTCCTAGATTTAAGTCTACCATACCATTTTCAAATTGAATGTAGTTCTCTGGCCATTAATATAAAAATTAATATGCTTATTTAAATGAAGTCATTAATTTAAAACTAATCAGAAAATTTAAATCTTACCATTTGATTCTAAAATCGTATGCCACATTTAAATCCAAATAGTTGAAATTAAAAATAAATCAAAAGATTTAAATCTTAAATTGACGATTAACTTTAAATCTTTCCATTTGTTTCTAAATTGAATTGTTTGGATTTAAATGTGGCATAAGATTTTAAAATTGGCTGATTATTTTTAAATCAATGGCTTCATTTAAATAGGCATATTAATTTTTATATTAATGGCTAAAGGATTTAAATCTTCCAATTTATTTCTTAATCCAACTATTTGAATTTAAATATGGTATACAATTTGAAAACGGAAAATTTACTGATCAATTTTACATCAACTACTTGATTTTAATTTACATATTGATTTCTAAATTAACAACCCCATTTAAATCTAAAATTCGATTTTATACTTACAACTTGTAGATTCAATGATTAGATTGAAGTCTTCCATATGATTTTCAAATAGACAATATGATTTAAGTTTGTTGATCAATTTTAAATTAGTGGCTTGATTCAAATATGCATATCAATGTTTAAATTAATAGGATAAGTTAAATCTTTTGGGTTATTATACATCCAACATTTGTATTTTTAATCTAAAATTTGATTTTAAACCTATAGATTTTAGATCCAATTCCTAGATTTAAGTCTACCATACAATTTTCAAATTGAATGTAGTCCTCCGGCCGTTAATATAAAAATTAATATGCTTATTTAAATGAAGCCATTGATTTAAAACTAATCAGAAAATTTAAATCTTACCATTTGATTCTAAAATCGTATGCCACATTTAAATCCAAATAGTTGAAATTAAAAATAAATCAAAAGATTTAAATCTTAAATTGATGATTAACTTTAAATCTTTCCATTTGTTTCTAAATTGAATTATTTGGATTTAAATGTGGCATAAGATTTTAAAATTGGCTGATTATTTTTAAATCAATGGCTTCATTTAAATAGGCATATTAATTTTTATATTAACGGCTAAAGGATTTAAATCTTCCAATTTATTTCTTAATCCAACTATTTGAATTTAAATATGGTATACAATTTGAAAACGGAAAATTTACTGATCAATTTTACATCAACTACTTGATTTTAATTTACATATTGATTTCTAAATTAACAACCCCATTTAAATCTTCTAGTTTATTTTTAAATCCAATGGTTGGAATTTAAATTTTAAACATGATTTGAAATTTTTAGATTTTAAATCTAATGGCTTGATTTAAATATGTCATATGACTTTTAAATCAACTTTATGATTTAAATCATTGGTCTAATTTGAATATGCATATTGACTTTTAAATTAATAGCGGCTTAAATCTTTTGGTTTATTTTTAAATTTAAATGTTGGAATTTAAATCTAAAATTCGATTTTATACTTAGATCCCATGATTAGATTGAAGTCTTCCATATGATTTTCAAATAGACAATATGATTTAAGTTTGTTGATCAATTTTAAATTAGTGGCTTGATTCAAATAGGATAACTTATCAATGTTTAAATTAACAGGATAAGTTAAATCTTTTGGGTTATTATACATCCAACATTTGTATTTTTAATCTAAAATTTGATTTTAAACCTATAGATTTTAGATCCAATTCCTAGATTTAAGTCTACCATACCATTTTCAAATTGAATGTAGTTCTCTGGCCGTTAATATAAAAATTAATATGCTTATTTAAATGAAGCCATTAATTTAAAACTAATCAGAAAATTTAAATCTTACCATTTGATTCTAAAATCGTATGCCACATTTAAATCCAAATAGTTGAAATTAAAAATAAATCAAAAGATTTAAATCTTAAATTGACGATTAACTTTAAATCTTTCCATTTGTTTCTAAATTGAATTGTTTGGATTTAAATGTGGCATAAGATTTTAAAATTGGCTGATTATTTTTAAATCAATGGCTTCATTTAAATAGGCATATTAATTTTTATATTAACGGCTAAAGGATTTAAATCTTCCAATTTATTTCTTAATCCAACTATTTGAATTTAAATGTGGTATACAATTTGAAAACGGAAAATTTACTGATCAATTTTACATCAACTACTTGATTTTAATTTACATATTGATTTCTAAATTAACAACCCCATTTAAATCTAAAATTCGATTTTATACTTACAACTTGTAGATCCAATGATTAGATTGAAGTCTTCCATATGATTTTCAAATAGACAATATGATTTAAGTTTGTTGATCAATTTTAAATTAGTGGCTTGATTCAAATAGGATAACTTATCAATGTTTAAATTAACAGGATAAGTTAAATCTTTTGGGTTATTATACATCCAACATTTGTATTTTTAATCTAAAATTTGATTTTAAACCTATAGATTTTAGATCCAATTCCTAGATTTAAGTCTACCATACCATTTTCAAATTGAATGTAGTTCTCTGGCCGTTAATATAAAAATTAATATGCTTATTTAAATGAAGCCATTAATTTAAAACTAATCAGAAAATTTAAATCTTACCATTTGATTCTAAAATCTTATGCCACATTTAAATCCAAATAGTTGAAATTAAAAATAAATCAAAAGATTTAAATCTTAAATTGACGATTAACTTTAAATCTTTCCATTTGTTTCTAAATTGAATTGTTTGGATTTAAATGTGGCATAAGATTTTAAAATTGGCTGATTATTTTTAAATCAATGGCTTCATTTAAATAGGCATATTAATTTTTATATTAACGGCTAAAGGATTTAAATCTTCCAATTTATTTCTTAATCCAACTATTTGAATTTAAATATGGTATACAATTTGAAAACGGAAAATTTACTGATCAATTTTACATCAACTACTTGATTTTAATCGACATATTGATTTCTAAATTAACAACCCCGTTTAAATCTTCTAGTTTATTTTTAAATCCAATGGTTGGAATTTAAATTTTAAACATGATTTGAAATTTTTAGATTTTAAATCTAATGGCTTGATTTAAATATGTCATATGACTTTTAAATCAACTTTATGATTTAAATCATTGGTCTAATTTGAATATGCATATTGACTTTTAAATTAATAGCGGCTTAAATCTTTGGTTTATTTTTAAATTTAAATGTTGGAATTTAAATCTAAAATTCGATTTTATACTTAGATCCAATGATTAGATTGAAGTCTTCCATATGATTTTCAAATAGACAATATGATTTAAGTTTGTTGATCAATTTTAAATTAGTGGCTTGATTCAAATATGCATATCAATGTTTAAATTAATAGGATAAGTTAAATCTTTTGGGTTATTATACATCCAACATTTGTATTTTTAATCTAAAATTTGATTTTAAACCTATAGATTTTAGATCCAATTCCTAGATTTAAGTCTACCATACAATTTTCAAATTGAATGTAGCCCTCCGGCCGTTAATAGGCATACCTTCGTGTAGCCTCCATTTCTTCTTTATAAATAGCCTTCATTTGTGCAAAGACTTGACGGATTGAAGCCCTCATTTCTTCTCGCGGTTGGGGCAAACCTTTTTGCAGACGAACAAAGACATCTTCCCATGTACTATTTTCACAGAACAACCGGCAATCCCTGGGATCAGAACTGCTCTGATACCATTTGTCGCAGTCTTCCGAGATCCCAATCAGAGCTTGGTTTGAGCGGGGTTGATTTGGATTTGTAGGAGTCATCTTCCCTGCATCAGAGTGGACACAGCACACCCGATCATAATGGAAATGGCACATCAGCATCATATTGGACACTGCACAACTGCATCATAAGGGACACAGCACCTCTGCATCATCAAGGGCACACAGCACCGGGGCACCAGCCAAAGCTTTTGCATAAAAACAGTCTCCTCTTTCATTCACCATTGCCACCTTTTACATAGCCAACCTCATTACAGTTTTGCCCCCATTATATTAAATGCCCACCAACCACATCTCTTGCCATAAAAGCCCGATCCCACTTCCACAAGCTCTACACAGGGGTCCCACAAAACTACAAACTACAAGATAATACAAAACCCAAAACAGGCACGTGACACTACCATACAATTTTAACTGTAATAGCTAGCTACTACTTCTAGAAAGAGAGATTACTAATGCAGTTATTGAAGGAGGAGCTATTACAGTTAAAACTAAAACAGCTACAGCTATTACCATAACTGCTGATATAATTACTGCTAAAATTACTGCTAAAATTACTATTAAAGCTATTAAAGACGTCGATGGGTTAAAGTATGGCAGCTTCCTAAGAGGAAGGAGAGATTAGAGTATATCTATTTCCAGAGTCTACATTCTCGCTTGCTTGCTGGCTTGATTAAAGAGTACTAGCTCTATTGATTACGGATTACAGAGTCATAACTCGACTGCTCTATTGCTTGCTAACAAAATAACTACAACCATTAGATATCACAACCGTCCCTTGCCTTCTTCCCTAGAAGTTAGGAGTTCACCTGCGTTAACTCGTTCACCTGCTTTACAACCCATTGGTGTTACTTCTTAGCTTTCGTCTAAGGAAATACCTTGCCTTAGTTTTAGCGTTGTTGCTACTTATGCCTTTTGCCTGCTTGCTGATGCAATAGCTGTAGTTTCTGGAGCTAGTAGAAGCAATAAAGCTAAAGTAGGAACTGCGATTATAGGAACAAGAATTGCTATATCCAGAACAGGCAGTCAAGGAACTACTGCCAATCAAGAAGCTACAACTAGTAAACAACAGGTGATGTTAACTTTCTCAAGCTAAGTACGTTCTGTTCATCCTAGTTTGTGGGGGAAAGGTGACATCCCTCAATCTTGATGAAAGTGTACTCTTGAGGCTAACTCCTTACTCGGTTGCCCTATAACGATCTGCACAGGGTTGGCCATCTAGAGGAGAATATATGGTTTGTCTTACATCTTTCACAATCTTGCCCATGGGTTTCAACTTCCTCATCCTCCATCTCACAAAGGAATCATAAAACAGGTTCATGTCAGTAGTGATAAAGAAGCGTCTCCCGTCACAACCCAACCCAAAAGCTTTAAGGTCCTCCATGGCAATTGGGGAAAGTAGGTGAAGCAATTATATGGACCCTAGAACCTAGATATCTCATCATTAGAAAGGCCAAAATTACGCATAACCTCCACTGGTATACCTAACCACTTGATTTTCACGTAGTCTTGCACTTCTCTGGTGGTGCGCCTCCATTTGCATCCTCAGATTCTTGTGCGATTTCTACTTCCTCATCCACTTCACGTGGAAAAACAGGTGGATTGCCAAATTTTTGGATTTTTCGTGCAAGTCTATCATCTAAGGGCTTATGGGCATACCAGTGCAGTGGAAACCAAATGGCAAGAGGACATTGGCACCTCTAAGTCTATGATAAGCGGCAGCAAAATTCTAGCTTTGAAAGCGAGAATGCACGTCCAAGACGCAAATATCCATTCATATAGGGAGAGGGGAAGTTGCCAAAGAACTTGTCACCCAGCTCAGGAGGTCTTTCCCCAGGTTCAGCCCTGAAAACATCTCTTTTTTCCTACCATTCACGAACATCTTGCTGTCTCTGCAAGAGACGATCCCTCCTAGCAAAGCTTTTCCCACCCTCAGATGCCATGTGACAATATTGTCAGAAACTGCAAACAAAACAAGACCATAACCAAACATCCTACTGCAGGAAGTAGTCACAGCCAAGCACTCAAAATTTACGGCAAATACTCCCTCTTTCTTTTCCTCACTCTCTTCACTTAGGTACCAAAAAGAGGAACCCATTTCAATTTGGCAAACACAGTAGTTCATTTGCTGGAAAGTATAACAAATATTTCAATTTCTATGAGCTCCTTCACCATCGGAAGAAAAATCCAGTGGGTGCACGAGAGAAACTATGACAAGACTCACTGGTAATGCTGAATTAAAGCCATTATTTTCCTTCACCTAATTTCTTATTCAGAGACTTAGGAGACTTATGCTTCACATAATTTCTTATTTAGAGACTCAAGCGATATTTCGCACCTCAAAACTTCAATAGAATCTCAAAAAAGAACCAAATAATCATTACAATCATACCAACAAGAATAACTACGCCTATGACATCAAGTAAAGAAGGAATTTCATATCTCATTAACTGTAACAGATATTAGAAATTTTAAGTTTCACTCTGACTTAATTCAAGGTGTATTAAAAGTCTTGTTAAATATTCACTAAACATGGAATCCAAATCACTAAAATATGCACAAAGTCAAGCCTGAGATATTTTCACATTGGGAAGTTACATTTCATCCACTCAAAATAACATTGATTCATCTAGACTAAAAACTGTTAGAAAACAAACCCGTGAATCTAAACTCACGGAATCTCTCAGGATCTCACCGCACACACAAAGAGAATATTAGTCAAGTAAAGAACACAGAAATTACGAGGTTCGGGATAATCCCTACGTCCCCGGCCTAAGGAGCAATTCTTCACTATGATGAGGAGGGCTTACAGTGCTTACAGAAAAACCTCTGTTTTCTCTCAATCTCTCTTAACCTCATACCTAGGTTTCCCCATAAGGTTTCCTTTTATACAAGTACCAAGGAAACCCAAATAGAATGGGACTAGGAGACCTAAATAGAATAAGACTGGGAAACCCATATAAACTACCCAGAATACAAATATGGTAGTTACATAATTACCCTTACTAACTTACTCCAAACCTAACAATTTCCCCCTTTTGAAGTAACATTAGTGCAACATCCCTGCACCATAAGAGAAAGAACATTGCTCCCTAGACTTGACTCTACTTGGAGTCCATTCCAGCAACCCGCTGACAAGTCTCTAGCTTGTCTCTTGTCAGCGGCTTCGTCAACATGTCTGCTCCATTATCATCAGTGTGAATCTTCACAAGATCTAACTGCTTGGATTCTAATACATCTCTAATCCAATGATATCTGACATCAATGTGCTTAGACCTTGAATGAGATGACGTGTTCTTACTGAGGCAGATGGAGCTTTGGTTGTCGCTATAAAGGATAACCATCCCTTGTTTTATTGATAACTCTATTTTTATAGAGTTATTTTACCTATTTTTTAGGCAATAAATAATACAATGTTTATGAGAAAATATTTGAACTCCTCTTATTTATTTGAATTTGTCTTGTTTTTGTAGCACAAGGAGAAAAGGGATAAACATGGAGAACATGATGCTTATTGTGTGGCAAAATTGTAATATCAAGATCAAGAAAGTCAAGATGGGCTTGGGCTTTGGATAATTGTTATTAGATTTTCTATTGTTATTGGATTTTCTATTTAAATAGAAAACCCAGTCATGTTAGGAATTCAAGTCTCAATTAATTTAGGAGTTTAAAACCCAATTGTTTTAGATCTCTAAAACTCAATTATTTTAGGTTTCTAAAACTCAATTGTTTTAGGTCTCTAAAACCTAATTCTACTAGGATAGGAGATAGGTCTAAACCTAAACCCTATTTAAGAGAAGAGAAGAGGCAAAAGAAAGGGAGGAGGAAATTGAGCACAACTCAAGAAAGAGGCCAAGAATTCAAGGTTTTCTTGAAGAGAATACAAAAAGGGTGACAGACTTCTTGTTCTTGGATTCAAGATGCCTTTTTTATTTCTTATTACCATTCTTCCTCATTATTTCTTTATGTTTTAGTTTATTTTTGTTAGAGCTACGATGTAACCTAATTATGATGGTATGAATTTTATGATTATTATGTTTTGCAAGATATTTTATTTATGTGAAGCTACATATTACGGAGTTTAATGCTTTTTGGTGATTAGCTACCACTTAGATGATCTGATTTGCATGTTAAAGACCGATAGGAAATAGCATGCAGTTACTTCTTGTAATATGTAACCATAAATTAAATATGGATAGACATATACCATGTTATTTGTGTGGCTTTTGGTGTAAACTGGGAATATTCATAGATCCTAATGCATTTGGTTTGTTTCAATTCATATATAGAGATATAGTGAATTAATAAACTAAGTAGGTTTGCTATACCTAGACATAGGATAGTGAATAAATTAGGAAGTTCCGCCATCACATAGATATTATCCCTCTTGCAAGCATAAATAATCAATATTAATACCTAGTAATTATGGTGAAATCATATGCTCTAACATATTTCTTGTATTTAGTTTTCTTAGATTTAGTTAGTTAATCTATCATCTATTAATTTGATTTGCTAGATAAATTCTAGGAGTTGTTCACTGTTAGTAATTAATTGGTTTAGTAATCACCAATCTCTGTGGGACGATATCTTTCTTATCATTATATTACTTGTTCGACATGTTCACTTGCATTTAGATTTCACCGAACAAGTTTTTGGCGCCGTTGCCGGGGATTGGTTGTTTTACTACTAATTAATATTAATACCGAATAATTTTTAGGTTTAATCTAGCTTTTATTTTCCTTTAAATTTTTTTTTTATTCTTGAAAAACAAAAAAATCGTTTCTTTTAATTCTTGAAAAATAAAAAAAAAATTGTTTCTTTTAATTCTTGAAAAAGAAAAAAGAAAAAAAGTCTTTGTTAAGTTGTTAAGCAACAATGATGGAAAGATATAAGGGTACATATAGACTTTTAAAAGACTATGTTGCACCAACATTTTGGAATGCCACATCAAGCATTAGGCTTGCAATTCAGGCAAATAACTTTGAGATCAAGCATGTGCTCATCAAGATGCTTCAAAAATCTGTGCAATATAGTGGGCTACCAAATGAGGATCCAAATGCTCACATTGAAGCATTCCTTGAATTCTGTGACATGATTGGAGATCATGGAGTTACAAAAGATGTTATTAGGTTGAAACTATTTCCATTTTCTCTTAGAGATACAGCTAAAAATTGGTTCTTTTCTCTTTCTGCAGGATTGATTACTACATGGGATGATTTGGCTCATAAATTTCTTAGTAAGTTCTTTCCTTTGGCGAAATCTGTAAAAATGCATAACGATATTACTACTTTTATGCAGATGGACAATGAATCAGTGTATGAAGCTTGGGAAAGATTCAAGGAACTTATGAGGAAATGTCCAGATCATGGACTACCCATTTGGTTACAAGTACAAACTTTTTATGATGGGTGTAGTACAAATCTTCGTTTTGTAATTGATACAGCTGCAGGAGGGGATTTGCATAGCAAAACTGCAGAAGAGGCGTATAACCTTTTGGAGGAAATGTCAGCCAATAGCTATCAATGGTCTACTAAGAGGCTACCAATGCATCAAGCAAGTGGAGTCCATGAAGTAGATATCTTCACCATAATGTCTACACAATTAGAAGTGCTCAATGAGAAGATAGACAACCTAAATACTCCAGTTGTGAGACATCAAAGTAGATCATATGAATTTTGTGGTGGAGCACATGAGAGCACAAAATGTCAAGTAGGTAACCCTAATGCTCATTATAATGATTATGCTAATTTTATTGAAATTCTTAGCAGGTCACAAAATGATTATTACTCAAATACGTACAATCTGGGATGGCACAACCATCAAACTTTTTCATGGAGTAACCCAAGTGAGATGAGACTGCAACCAACATTTTGGCAAACAGAAGAGGTGAAACCTAACTACGAGAACATGATTAGTGAGCTAGCCAGCAACACACAGAACTTTACAGAGAGGATTGAAGCAAGATTTCAGAATCAAGAAGCGAGTTTTCAGAGACAAGAAGCTTCAATCCGAAAATTAGAGGTGCAGATGAGTCAGCTCATTAGTATGATCTCAGAGAATCAGGAGGGTCCTTTGCCTAGTGATATAGAGAAAAGTCTTGAAGATACCATAGAGGCAATAACCCTAACATGTGGCAAGCAAGTGGAAGAAGTTGATATTGACAAGGAGAGTCTCAAAGATAATGATAAAGATGTCAGCATACAACTTGAGGAGGCACCTAGGAGCAACCTTGTTCCAAAAAATCCTATGTCCTTTATGCCTCCAACTCCATCTCCCCAAAGATTCCAACAACGTGTAAAAGATAAGCACTTTTTGGAATCCCTTGATATATCTTTAAAATTGCACATTAACATTTCTTTTACAGATGCTTCAGTTCAAATATCTAGTTGTGCAAAATTGTTGAACGAAATACTGGAGAACAAAAGGAAGTTGGAAGTATATGAGACAGTTATGCTTATTGAAGAATGCTCAACAATTAAACGACATAAGCTGTCTCCTAAACTATTGGAGTTTCATCCTCCTTGAGCAACAACATCCAGGATAGTTTGGCTGAAAACTATAAAGCAAGCGCTTCTTGGGAGGCAACCCAAGCAATTTCGTTTTAGTCTTTTCATTAGAAGTTTTGTCACCACCATCTCCTCAGAGCTCTACATGGATATGACTTACAATCAAGGGAGTTTTCTCATTCCTATTCCTTCATCATTATTGCTTTCTTTTCTTTTTACATTGAGGACAATGCTTCATTCAAGTTTGGGGGTAGGGAAAGAACCTTTGTGCTAAATTTGATTGAAATTTTTTTTTATGTCATGATTACATCCCATGTTGTGAATTCTTGGTGATTCTTTGGAAGATATAGATTTTGTTCAAACTTGCAATTGTGATGTGAGTTAAGTGTGATTTTGATTATGTTGATCCACCTATTGAGCACTAAAAGTCCTTTATTTTTGAAATTGTGTGTATCTCTAGAGAACATTCATGTGAAGTATGTGATTTTCTTAGATCTCACCTGAATCTTAGAATTTGTTTGATTTTCTCTTGAGGTGAAATCCTAAGCTGCATCTAATTGAGAAAATGATTTAGGCCATTCTTTGGATCGTTTGAGCCTTTCAAGCCAACCCTATATATTTATCACCAATCACCCCGCTGAGCCTTGATTCTTATCCATTTTTTTTAATGACACCCACATATATATAGCCATAAGCCTTGAACAACTTATCTTATCGTCCCACGCCCATGAACATGTTGACTTGTAGGATGGAAGTTTGTTTGAGATAAATAAAGGTTGAAAGGAAGATGGAGCATGGGAAGAAGAAATTGATTACAATGATTAAGTGGGCATAGTATTCCATTTTTACAAAAAAAAAAATAGAAAAGAAAGGAAGTACAACATTTCCCCAAGAATAGAATCTTCTTATCATTCCTTATCATATTTATGCCATTCAATGTTTTGAGTTAAAGCCATTAAGCATAGTAATTGAAATGATTGGCAAGATAAAAGTATAGTGACTACATGTCTAGTACTTTTACTTGTTTTATTGATGCAAGCATGATTGTGGCTTTATGAGTGTTAGAATCCAAGTGAAATCAAGCATTTTTAGATGGAAAAGAACGAGAAAAGTGATGGTAGAAAGTGACAAGAGTTTTTGATGAGATCCTAGAAAGTAATGTGTTCATGGGTGAATTAAGCCTAAATGACTTTCATCTTACCCCTAGCCCAACCTTACATTACAAGCTTATAAAAGTCCTATTGATTTTTGATTAGATGATTGGCTTACATTAGTGGAGAGAGGAATGAAAAGCAAACATATAAGGTTTGGTTAAAGATTTTAAGAGATTGTATATTAATGTGAATCTATTTGGAGTGCATATAGTTGAAAAGATAAGGACTCACACACACACGCGGTCAACATAGTTAAGAGTCTATCTTATCTTATGAAACAATTGTGGTGTTTGGATGAAAGCTATATTTTTCTTTGAATTGTTAAGTTGAGCAATTATGGGAGAATATCATGAAAGGGTTTTATCTAAAACATATATTGTTTATTGCTTTTGCTAGAGGACTAGCAAAATGTTAAGTTTGGGGGTTTTGATAATTCTATTTTTATAGAGTTATTTTACCTATTTTTTAGGCAATAAATAATACAATGTTTATGAGAAAATATTTGAACTCCTCTTATTTATTTGAATTTGTCTTGTTTTTGTAGCACAAGGAGAAAAGGGATAAACATGGAGAACCTGATGCTTATTGTGTGGCAAAATTGTAATATCAAGATCAAGAAAGTCAAGATGGGCTTGGGCTTTGGATAATTGTTATTAGATTTTCTATTGTTATTGGATTTTCTATTTAAATAGAAAACCCAGTCATGTTAGGAATTCAAGTCTCAATTAATTTAGGAGTTTAAAACCCAATTGTTTTAGGTCTCTAAAACTCAATTATTTTAGGTTTCTAAAACTCAATTGTTTTAGGTCTCTAAAACCTAATTCTACTAGGATAGGAGATAGGTCTAAACCTAAACCCTATTTAAAAGAAGAGAAGAGGCAAAAGAAAGGGAGGAGGAAATTGAGCACAACTCAAGAAAGAGGCCAAGAATTCAAGGTTTTCTTGAAGAGAATACAAAAAGGGTGACAGACTTCTTGTTCATGGATTCAAGATGCCTTCTTTATTTCTTATTACCATTCTTCCTCATTATTTCTTTATGTTTTAGTTTATTTTTGTTAGAGCTACGATGTAACCTAATTATGATGGTATGAATCTTATGATTATTATGTTTTGCAAGATATTTTATTTATGTGAAGCTACATATTACGGAGTTTAATGCTTTTTGGTGATTAGCTACCACTTAGATGATCTGATTTGCATGTTAAAGACCGATAGGAAATAGCATGCAGTTGCTTCTTGTAATATGTAACCATAAATTAAATATGGATAGACATATACCATGTTATTTGTGTGGCTTTTGGTGTAAACTGGGAATATTCATAGATCCTAATGCATTTGGTTTGTTTCAATTTATATATAGAGATATAGTGAATTAATAAACTAAGTAGGTTTGCTATACCTAGACATAGGATAGTGAATAAATTAGGAAGTTCCGCCATCACATAGATATTATCCCTCTTGCAAGCATAAATAATCAATATTAATACCTAGTAATTATGGTGAAATCATATGCTCTAACATATTTCTTGTATTTAGTTTTCTTAGATTTAGTTAGTTAATCTATCATCTATTAATTTGATTTGCTAGATAAATTCTAGGAGTTGTTCACTGTTAGTAATTAATTGGTTTAGTAATCACCAATCTCTGTGGGACGATATCTTTCTTATCATTATATTACTTGTTCGACATGTTCACTTGCATTTAGATTTCACCGAACATTTATACTAAGTTCTTGAAGAAACGTCTTCATCCATAGAACTTCTTTTCCACCCTCAGTGATTGCTATATACTCTGCTTCTGTTGTAGACAAAGCAACACAATCCTGTAGCCTAGACTGCCACGAAACTGCTCCCCCTGTGAAGGTGAGCATGTACCCTGTTGTAGATCTCCTTCCATCATGGTCACCAGCCATATCTGCATCTGTGTATCCAACCAATACAGGCTCATCATTACCAAAACACAAACACAACTTAGGAGTTCCTTTAAGGTACCTGAGTATCCACTTCACAGCTTCCCAATGCATTTTACCAGGATCTGAAAGAAAACGACTAACTACTCCAACTGCATGAGCAATATCTGGTCTAGTGCTTACTGCTGCATACATCAAGCTACCAACCGCAGATGCGTAAGGTGTTTTCTTCATATATTCAACATCACTCTTACTTTCAGGCTTCTGCTCCTTACTCAGCTTGAAATGACTTGCAAATTGAGTACTTACTACTTTTGCTTTGTCCATGTCAAATCTCTGAAGTATCTTCTCTATATACTTCTCCTGAGATAGCCATAACTTTCCATTTTCTCTGTTGCGTTTAACTTCCATACCAAGGATTCGCTTTACCGGTCCCAAATCTTTCATCGCAAAAGACTTGCCTAAATCCTTCTTCAGCTCAGTAATCTTCTTAATGTCCTGGCCAACAATCAACATATCATCAACATATAAGAGTAGGATGACAAAATCACCACCTGGAAAGTGCTTCACAAACACACAATGATCTGAGCTGGTCTTGTTATAACCGTGTTGTAACATGGATGACTCAAACTTCTTGTACCATTGACAAGGTGCTTGTTTTAGACCATACAAGCTTTTCTTCAGTCGACATACAAGATTCTCCTTGCCCTTCTCTATGAAGCCCTCAGGTTGCTCCATATAAATCTCTTCCTCCAAGTCTCCATGAAGGAATGCAGTCTTCACATCAAGTTGTTCTACCTCCAAGTTTAGTCTAGCAGCCAAACCAAGAATAACTCTGATTGAAGACATCCTCACCACAGGAGAGAAAATCTCCTCAAAGTCAATACCTTTCTTCTGACCATAAACCTTCACAACTAACCGCGCCTTGTACCTTGGTAATGGATTATTCTCTTCTGACTTCAACTTGTACACCCATTTATTTTTAAGTGCTCTCCTACCCTTAGGCAACGACACAAGATCATAAGTGTGGTTTTCCCGCAAGGAATTCATCTCCTCTCGCATAGCTTTCTTCCACTCTTTCTTGTGCTCACATTCATTAGCTTCCTCATAGCATTGCGGTTCTCCCCCATCAGTTAGCATCAAGTACTCATGTGGTGGATATTTCATCGAAGTTTGACACTCTCTACTAGATCTTCTCACTGGGGGCTGGGTTAATGGCTCAACTGAATGATTATCAACATGTCCTTCAGATTCTTCAACAACTGGAGTTTCAGGAACTTCTTCACTTGTTACATCCTCAAGTGGCTCTTCCCGTGTAGTTCCCCTTTCATGTGCACTTACTGGGGAAGAAGAAGGTGGGATTATATCCTTAAGACTTTCATTAACAACTCTTGGCTTTTCAGTCTTCTTAAGATCTTCAATAGTCTGATCTTCAAAGAAAATAACATCTCTGCTTCTAATCAGTTTCTTTGCAGTTGGATCCCACAATCTGTATCCAAAAACATCATGTCCATAGCCCAAGAAGATGCAATCTTGAGCTGTATCATCAAGCTTGTTCCTTTCGTCCTTAGGAATGTGAACAGACACCCTGCAGCCAAATACTCTCAAGTGCTTGAAAGAAACCTCCTTACCAGTCCATACTCTCTCAGGTAGATCACGTTCTAATGGAACTGAAGGAGACAAGTTAATAAGATCTACTGCAATACACATAGCTTCACCCCAAAATGACTGAGATAATCCAGAATGTGAAAGCATACACCTGATCCTCTCAACTATAGTTCTGTTCATCCGTTCTGCAACCCCATTATGCTCTGGAGTTTTAGGAACTGTCTTCTCAAGCCTGATACCCTGAGTTTTACAATATTCTTCAAACGGCCCTCTGTATTCACCTCCATTATCTGCACGGACGCACTTCAGTTTCCTTCCAGTTGCTCTCTCAACCATAGCATGAAACTGTTTGAAGACCTCTAAAACCTGATCCTTAGTCTTCAGTGCATAAGCCCATACCTTTCTAGAATGATCATCAATGAAGGTAACAAAATACATAGCGCCACCAAGAGTTTTCACCTTCAACATACACACATCTGAATGAATCAAATCAAGAACATGTTTTCTTCTAGACGGGGGTCTTCTCCGAAATGAGACTCTACATTGCTTTCCAGCTAAGCAATGATCACAAGGCCTCAACTGCAAAACAGCACCACTGACTCCTGATATGATTTTGTTCTTTATCAAATGCTGAAGTCCCTTCTCACTGAGATGTCCAAGTCGCTTGTGCCATAACTCCATGTGATTATCTTCCACCACATTACCTTGCTTTTCTGAATACTAGCTTCAGTCTTATAGAGAGTACTGACCTTCTGTCCTTTTGCAAGTACAAGAGAACCTCTACTAAGTTTCCATTTACCGCCACCAAAGTAGTTATCATATCCCTCATCATCAAGGACACCAATAGAGATCAAGTTGAAACAAATCTCAGGGACATGTCTGACATTCTTCAGAACTAGCTTACATCCAACACTAATCTCCAAGACTACATCTCCAATGCCAACTATCTTTGCATGTGCATTATTTCCCAAGCTAACACACCCAAAATCACCACCTGAATAAGATGTGAAGAACCTTTCATGTGGGGTAACATGAAAAGAGGCACTTGTGTCAACAATCCAAGACGAAACCTGACATGAGATGTTGATCTGAGAATCACAAAAGATCATAATATCCCCAATACCGGATGTAGTTGCCACTGTATCTTTTTCAACTTCCTTTTCTCCATTCCTTGATTCTTCTCCCTTGAGTATTCTGCAGTCTCTCTTATAATGGCCAGACTTACCACAATGATAACACTTGACATCTTTCCTCGAACGTGAGACTCCACGTGATCTATCAGAATTTGGTGCTCTACTCTTGCTTCTGTCTCTATTTCTGTCTACATATCTGTTTCTCCCCCTCCTTTCTGTAACCAATACTTCTGTATGTCCATGTGCTCCTTGCTCAATTATTCTGGTATCTTCATTAAGCAAACCTTCATGGACTGACTTCATACTCAGAATGCCGCCCAGAGCTGAGTTTGTGAGAGTGACTACCAATGTCTGCCAGCTATCAGGTAAGTTACTTAACAATAACATTGCTTGCAGTTCATCTTCCAGAACAATCTTTACTGTTGCTAACTGATTCACCAAAGACTTAAACTCACTCAAGAACTCTGTCATCGGCCGTCCTACCTTGTACTTTAAGTTAATTAACCTCTTAAGTAGGGAAACCTTATTCTAAGGAGTCTTGCGTTCATAGAGAGCCTCAAGCTTCTTCCATAACTCACTAGCTTTAGTCTCATGCGCAATATGGTGATAGATACTGTCCTCAACAAATTGTCTAATTTGAGAGACAATTTTCTTATACAACTTCTCCCATTCTTTATCAGTCCGCTTCTCAGGCCTAGCAGAATCTCCTTCCACAACATCATACAGATCTCTACTAATCAAGTAATCTTCCATCCGCGGCTTCCAAGTTTGGAAATTAGATGAATTTAACATGATCATACCTTTACCAGAAGTATTCATATCATCCATCACAACAAAAATAAACTCCCCTTTGACTTCCCCCTAAAATAGGAATCAAAAGTGCAAAATTACCAAAATACCCCTCAACAAATGCCAAACAAATTGGCCAAAATACCCCTCTGATTATGCCCAAAAATTGGCACAGAAATCACCTGAAAATTCTGTTCGGTCAAAGTCAACGGTCAACGGTCAACGGTCAACAGTCAACAGTCAACAGTCAACGCTCAATCGGTCAACGGAGGCAATAAAGAATTTCAAAGAGACCATTGTGTATCATCTTTATCCAAGGCAATAAAGATGATATGAAAAGATGATATGGAGGATTATACAAGTATCACTTATATACAGGAATTTCAAAGAGACCGTTGTGTATCAACGGTTTGTTTTTGAGTTTGAATTTCAATTTGATTTTGAAGATGTATCGTGAATTGTTATAGAAACTGAAAAAGGGATTTCAGAGGTTGTCGGCTTAGAATGATGAGCAAATACTTTTTCAGAGGAGGGGGCCATCTTGGACTTTTCTTTATTGTCTTGACGTGAATGCTTCTTTTCTAGATAGATACTTTCTTTAAAAAAATATGAAAAGATGATATGGAGGATTATACAAGAATCACTTATATACAAGAATTTCAAAGAGACCGTTGTGTATCAACGGTTTGTTTTTGAGTTTGAATTTGATTTTTAAGATGTATCGTGTATTGTTGGAGAAACTGAAAAAGGGATTTCAGAGGTTGTTGGCTTAGAATGATGAGCAGATACTTTTTTAGAGGAGGGCGCCATCTTGGACTTTTCTTTATTGCCTTGACGTGAATGCTTCTTTTCTGGATAGATACTTTCTTTAAAAAAATATGAAAAGATGATATGGAGGATTATACAAGTATCACTTATATACAAGAATTTGAAAGAGACCGTTGTGTATCAACGGTTTGTTTTTGAGTTTGAAATTGAATTTGATTTTGAAGATGTATCGTGTATTGTTGGAGAAACTGAAAAAGGGATTTCAGAGGTTGTCGGCTTAGAATGATGAGCAGATACTTTTTCAGAGGAAGGGGCCATCTTGGACTTTTCTTTATTGCCTTGACGTGAATGCTTCTTTTCTGGATAGATACTTTCTTTAAAAAAATATGAAAAGATGATATGGAGGATTATACAACTATCACTTATATACAAGAATTTCAAAGAGACCGTTATGTATCAACGCTTTGTTTTTGAGATTGAATTTGAATTTGATTTTGAAGATGTTTCGTGTATTGTTGGAGAAACTGAAAAAGGGATTTCAGAGGTTGTCGGCTTAGAATGATGAGCAGATACTTTTTCAGAGGAGGGGGCCATCTTGGACTTTTCTTTATTGCCTTGACGTGAATGCTTCTTTTCTGGATAGATACTTTCTTTAAAAAAATATGAAAGGATGATATGGAGGATTATACAAGTATCACTTATATACAAGAATTTCAAAGAGAACGTTCTGTATCAACGGTTTGTTTTTGAGTTTGAATTTGAATTTGATTTTGAAGATGTATCGTGTATTGTTGGAGAAACTGAAAAAGGGATTTCAGAGGTTCTCGGCTTAGAATGATGAGCAGATACTTTTTCAGAGGAGGGGGCCATCTTGGACTTTTCTTTATTGCCTTGACGTGAATGCTTCTTTTCGGGATAGATACTTTCTTTAAAAAAATATGAAAAGATGATATGGAGGATTATACAAGTATCACTTATATACGAGAATTTCAAAGAGACCAATGTGTATCAACGGTTTGTTTTTGAGTTTGAATTTGAATTTGATTTTGAAGATGTATCGTGTATTGTTGGAGAAACTGAAAAAGGGATTTCAGAGGTTGTCGGCTTAGAATGATGAGCAGATACTTTTTCAGAGGAGGGGGCCATCTTGGACTTTTCTGTATTGCCTTGACGTGAATGCTTCTTTTCTGGATAGATACTTTCTTTAAAAAAAAATGAAAAGATGATATGGAGGATTATACAAGTATCACTTATATACAAGAACTTCAAAGAGACCGTTGTGTATCAACGGTTTGTTTTTGAGTTTGAATTTGAATTTGATTTTAAAGATGTATCGTGTATTGTTGGAGAAACTAAAAAAGGGATTTCAGAGGTTGTCGGCTTAGAATGATGAGCAGATACTTTTTCAGAGGAGGCGGCCATCTTGGACTTTTCTTTATTGCCTTGACGTGAATGCTTCTTTTCTGGATAGATACTTTCTTTAAAAAAATATGAAAAGATGATTTGGACGATTATACAAGTATCACTTATATACAAGAACTTCAAAGAGACCGTTGTGTATCAACGGTTTGTTTTTGAGTTTGAATTTGAATTTGATTTTAAAGATGTATCGTGTATTGTTGGAGAAACTAAAAAAGGGATTTCAGAGGTTGTCGGCTTAGAATGATGAGCAGATAATTTTTCAGAGGAGGGGGCCATCTTGCTCTTTTCTTTATTGCCTTGGCGTGAATGCTTCTTTTCTGGATAGATACTTTCTTTAAAAAAATATGAAAAGATGATATGGAGGATTATACAAGTATCACTTATATACAGGAATTTCAAAGAGACCGTTGTGTATCAACGGTTTGTTTTTGAGTTTGAATTTGAATTTGATTTTGAAGATGCATAGTGTATTGTGGGAGAAACTGAAAAAGGGATTTCAGAGGTTGTCGGCTTAGAATGATGAGCAGATACTTTTTCAGACGAGGGCGCCATCTTGGACTTTTCTTTATTGTCTTGACGTGAATGCTTCTTTTCTGGATAGATACTTTTTTTAAAAAAATATGAACAGATGATATGGAGGATTATACAAGTATCACTTATATACAGGAATTTCAAAGAGACCGTTGTGTATCAACGGTTTGTTTTTGAGTTTCAATTTGAATTTCATTTTGAAGATGTATCGTGTGTTGTTGGAGAAACTGAAAAACGGATTTCAGACGTTGTCGGCTTAGAATGATGAGAAAATACTTTTTCAGAAGAGGTGGCCATCTTGGACTTGTCTTTATTGGCTTGACGTGAATTCTTCTTTTCTGCATAGATACTTTCTTTAAAAAAATATGAAAAAATGATATGGAGGATTATACAAGTATCACTTATATACAGGAATTTCAAAGAGACCGTTGTGTATCAACGGTTTGTTTTTGAGTTTGAATTTGAATTTCATTTTGAAGATGTATCGTGTGTTGTTGGAGAAACTGAAAAAGGGATTTCAGAGGTTGTCGGCTTAGAATGATGAGCAGATACTTTTTCAGACGAGGTGGGCATCTTGGACTTTTCTTTATTGCCTTGACGTGAATGCTTCTTTTCTGGATAGATACTTTCTTTAAAAGAATATGTAAAGATGGTATGGAGGATTATACAAGTATCACTTATATACAGGAATTTCAAAGAGACCGTTGTGTATCAATGGTTTGTTTTTGAGTTTGAATTTGAATTTGATTTTGAAGATTTATCGTGTATTGTGGAGAAACTGAAAAAGGGATTTCAAAGGTTGTTGGCTTAGAATGATGAGCAGATACTTTTTCAGAGGAGGGCGCCATCTTGGACTTTTCTTTATTGTCTTGACGTGAATGCTTCTTTTCTGGATAGATACTTTTTTTAAAAAAATATGAACAGATGATAAGGAGGATTATACAAGTATCACTTATATACAGGAATTTCAAAGAGACCGTTGTGTATCAATGGTTTGTTTTTGAGTTTGAATTTGAATTTGATTTTGAAGATTTATCGTGTATTGTGGAGAAACTGAAAAAGGGATTTCAAAGGTTGTCGGCTTAGAATGATGAGCAGATACTTTTTCAGAGGAGGTGGCCATCTTGGACTTTTCTTTATTGCCTTAACGTGAATGCTTCTTTTCTGGATAGATACTTTGTTTAAAAAAATATGAAAAGATGTTATGGAGGATTATACAAGTATCACTTATATACAAGAATTTCAAAGAGACCGTTGTGTATCAACGGTTTGTTTTTGAGTTTGAATTTGAATTTTATTTTGAAGATGTATCGTGTATTGTTGGAGAAACTGAAAAAGGGATTTCAGAGGTTGTCGGCTTAGAATGATTAGCAGAAACATTTTCAGAGGAGGGGGCCATCTTGGACTTTTCCTTATTGCCTTGACGTGAATGCTTCTTTTCTGGATAGATACTTTCTTTAAAAAAAAATGAAAAGATGATATGGAGGATTATACAAGTATCACTTATATACAGGAATTTCAAAGAGACCGTTGTGTATCAACGGTTTGTTTTTGAGTTTGAATTTCAATTTGATTTTGAAGATGTATCGTGTATTGTTGGAGAAACTGAAAAAGGGATTTCAGAGGTTGTCGGCTTAGAATGATGAGCAGATACTTTTTCAGAGGAGGTGGCCATCTTGGACTTTTCTTTATTGCCTTGACGTGAATGCTTCTTTTCTGGATAGATACTTTCTCTAAAAAATATAAAAAGATGATATGGAGGATTATACAAGTATCACCTATATCCAGGAATTTCAAATAGACCGTTGTGTATCAACGGTTTGTTTTTGAGTTTGAATTTCAATTTGATTTTGAAGATGTATCGTGTATTGTTGGAGAAACTGAAAAAGGGATTTCAGAGGTTGTCGGCTTAGAATGATGAGCAGATACTTTTTCAGAGGAGGGGGCCATCTTGGACTTTTCTGTATTGCCTTGACGTGAATGCTTCTTTTCTGGATAGATACTTTCTTTAAAAAAATATGAAAAGATGATATGGACGATTATACGAATATCACTTATATACGGGAATTTCAAAGCGACCGTTGTGTATCAACGGTTTGTTTTTGATTTTGAATTTGAATTTGATTTTGAAGATGTATCGTGTATTGTTGGAGAAACTGAAAAAGGGATTTCAGAGGTTGTCGGCTTAGAATGATGAGCAGATACCTTTTCAGAGGAGGGGGCCATCTTGGACTTTTCTTTATTGCCTTGACGTGAATGCTTCTTTTCTGGATAGATACTTTCTTTAAAAGAATATGAAAAGATGATATGGAGGATTATACAAGTATCACTTATATACAAGAATTTCAAAGAGACCGTTGTGTATCAACGGTTTGTTTTTAAGTTTGAATTTGAATTTGATTTTGAAGATGTATCGTGTGTTGTTGGTGAAACTGAAAAAGGGATTTCATAGGTTGTCGGCTTAGAATGATGAGCAGATACTTTTTCAGACGAGGTGGCCATCTTGGACTTTTCTTTATTGCCTTGACGTGAATGCTTCTTTTCTGGATAGATACTTTCTCTAAAAGAATATGTAAAGATGGTATGGAGGATTATACAAGTATCACTTATATACAGGAATTTCAAAGAGACCGTTGGGTATTAACGATTTATTTTTGAGTTTGAATTTGAATTTTATTTTGAAGATGTATCGTGTATTGTTGGAGAAACTGAAAAAAGGATTTCAGAGGTTGTCGGCTTAGAATGACGAGCAGATACTTTTTCAGAGGAGGGGGCCATCTTGGACTTTTCTTTATTGCCTTGACGTGAATGCTTCTTTTCTGGATAGATACTTTCTTTAAAAAAAAATGAAAAGATGATATGGAGGATTATACAAGTATCACTTATATAGAAGAATTTCAAAGAGACCGTTGTGTATCAACGGTTTGTTTTTAAGTTTGAATTTGAATTTGATTTAGAAGATGTATCGTATATTGTTGGAGAAACTGAAAAAGGGATTTCAGAGGTTGTCGGCTTAGAATGATGAGCAGATCCTTTTTCAGAGGAGGGGGCCATCTTGGACTTTTCTTTATTGTCTTGACCTGAATGCTTCTCTTCTGGATAGATACTTTCTTTAAAAAAATATGAAAAGATGATATGGAAGATTATACAAGTATCACTTATATACAAGAATTTCAAAGAGACCGTTGTGTATCAACGGTTTGTTTTTAAGTTTGAATTTGAATTTGATTTTGAAGATGTATCGTGTGTTGTTGGTGAAACTAAAAAAGGGATTTCAGAGGTTGTCGGCTTAGAATGATGAGCAGATACTTTTTCAAACGAGGTGGCCATCTTGGACTTTTCTTTATTGCCTTGACGTGAATGCTTCTTTTCTGGATAGATACTTTCTTTAAAAGAATATGTAAAGGTGGTATGGAGGATTATACAAGTATCACCTATATCCAGGAATTTCAAATAGACCGTTGTGTATCAACGGTTTGTTTTTGAGTTTGAATTTCAATTTGATTTTGAAGATGTATCGTGTATTGTTGGAGAAACTGAAAAAGGGATTTCAGAGGTTGTCGGCTTAGAATGATGAGCAGATACTTTTTCAGAAGGGGGGGCCATCTTCGACTTTTCTGTATTGCCTTGACGTGAATGCTTCTTTTCTGGATAGATACTTTCTTTAAAAAAAGATGAAAAGATGATATGGACGATTATACGAGTATCACTTATATATAGGAATTTCAAAGCGACCGTTGTGTATCAACGGTTTGTTTTTGATTTTGAATTTGAATTTGATTTTGAAGATGTATCGTGTATTGTTGGAGAAACTGAAAAAGGGATTTCAGAGGTTGTCGGCTTAGAATGATGAGCAGATACTTTTTCAGAGGAGGTGGCCATCTTGGACTTTTCTTTATTGCCTTGACGTGAATGCTTCTTTTCTGGATAGATCCTTTCTTTAAAAAAAAATGAAAAGATGATATGGAGGATTATACAAGTATCACTTATATATAGGAATTTCAAAGAGGCCGTTGTGTATCAACGGTTTTTTTTTTAGTTTGAATTTGAATTTGATTTTGAAGATATATCGTGTATTCTTGGAGAAACTGAAAAAGGGATTTCAGAGGTTGTCGGCTTAGAATGAGGAGCAGATACTTTTTCAGAGGAGGTGGCCATCTTGGACTTTTCTTTATTGCCTTGACGCGAATGCTTCTTTTCTGGATAGATACTTTCTTTAAAAGAATATGTAAAGATGGTATGGAGGATTATACAAGTATCACTTATATACAGGAATTTCAAAGAGACCGTTGTGTATCAACGGTTTGTTTTTGAGCTTGAATTTGAATTTTATTTTGAAGATGTATCGTGTATTCTTAGAGAAACTGAAAAAAGGATTTCAGAGGTTGTCGGCTTAGAATGATGAGCAGATACTTTTTCAGAGGAAGGGGCCATCTTGGACTTTTCTTTCTTGCCTTGACGTGAATGCTTCTTTTCTGGATAGATACTTTCTTTAAAAAAGTATGAAAAGATGATTTGGAGGATTATACAAGTATCACTTATATACATGAACTTCAAGTAGACCGTTGTGTATCAACGGTTTGTTTTTGAGTTTGAATTTGAATTTGATTTTGAAGATGTATAGTGTATTGTTGGAGAAACTGAAAAAGAGATTTCAGAGGTTGTCGGCTTACAATGATGAGCAGATACTTTTTCAGAGAAGGGGGACATCTTGGACTTTTCTTTATTGTCTTGACGTGAATGCCTCTTTTCTGGATAAATACTTTCTTTAAAAAAATATGAAAAGATGATATGGAGGATTATACAAGTATCACTTATATACAAGAATTTCAAAGAGACCGTTGTGTATCAACGGTTTGTTTTTGATTTTGAATTTGAATTTGATTTTGAAGATGTATCGTGTATTGTTGGAGAAACTGAAAAAGGGATTTCAGAGGTTGTCAGCTTAGAATGATGAGCAGATACCTTTTCAGAGGAGGGGGCCATCTTGGACTTTTCTTTATTGCCTTGACGTGAATGCTTCTTTTCTGGATAGATACTTTCTTTAAAAAAATATGAAAAGATGATATGGAGGATTATACAAGTATCACTTATTTACAGGAATTTCAAAGAGACTGTTGCGTATCAACGGTTTGTTTTTGCGTTTGAATTTGAATTTGATTTTGAAGATGTATCGTGTATTGTGGGAGAAACTGAAAAAGGGATTTCAGAGGTTGTCGGCTTAGAATGATGAGCAGATACATTTTCAGAGCAGGGGGCCATCTTGGACCTTTCTTTATTGTCTTGACGTGAATGCTTCTTTTCTGGATAGATACTTTCTTTAAAAAAATATGAAAAGATGATATGGAGGATTATACAAGTATCACTTATATACAAGAATTTCAAAGAGACCGTTGTGTATCAACGGTTTGTTTTTGAGTTTGAATTTGAATTTTATTTTGAAGATGTATCGTGTATTGTTGGAGAAAATGAAAAGAGGATTTCAGAGGTTGTCGGCTTAGAATGACGAGCAAATACTTTTTCAGAGGAGGGGGCCATCTTGGACTTTTGTTTATTGTCTTGACATGAATGCTTTTTTTCTGGATAGATACTTTCTTTACAAAAATATGAAAAGATGATATGAGGATTATACAAGTATCATTTATATACAAGAATTTCAAAGAGACCGTTGTGTATCAACGGTTTGTTTTTGAGTTTGAATTTGAATTTTATTTTGAAGATGTATCGTGTATTGTTGGAGAAACTGAAAAAGGGATTTCAGAGGTTGTCGGCTTAGAATGATGAGCAGATACTTTTTCAGAGGAGGGGGCCATCTTGGACTTTTCCTTATTGTCTTGACGTGAATGCTTCTTTTCTGGATAGATACTTTCTCTAAAAAATATAAAAAGATGATATGGAGGATTATACAAGGATCACTTATTAACAGGAATTTCAAATAGACCGTTGTGTATCAACGGTTTGTTTTTGAGTTTGAATTTGAATTTGATTTTGAAGATGTATCGTGTATTATGTGAGAAACTGAAAAAGGGATTTCAGAGGTTGTCGGCTTAGAATGATGAGCAGATACTTTTTCAGAGGAGGGGGCCATCTTGGACTTTTCTTTATTGCCTTGACGTGAATGCTTCTTTTCTGGATAGATACTTTCTTTAAAAAAATATGAAAAGATGATATGGAGGATTATACAAGTATCACTTATATACAAGAATTTCAAAGAGACCGTTGTGTATCAATGGTTTGTTTTTGATTTTGAATTTGAATTTGATTTTGAAGATGTATCGTGTATTGTTGGAGAAACTGAAAAAGGGATTTCAGAGGTTGTCGGCTTAGAATGATGAGCAGATACTTTTTCAGAGGAGGGGGCCATCTTGGACTTTCCTTATTGTCTTGACGTGAATGCTTCTTTTCTGGATAGATACTTTCTCTAAAAAAATATGAAAAGATGATATGGAGGATTATACAAGTATCACTTATTAACAAGAATTTCAAATAGACCGTTGTGTATCAACGGTTTGTTTTTGAGTTTGAATTTGAATTTGATTTTGAAGATGTATCGTGTATTATGGGAGAAACTGAAAAAGGGATTTCAGAGGTTGTCGGCTTAGAATGATTAGCAGATACATTTGCAGAGGAGGGGGCCATCTTGGACTTTTCTTTATTGCCTTGACATGAATGCTTTTTTTCTGGATAGATACTTTCTTTAAAAAAATATGAAAAGCTGATATGGAGAATTATACAAGTATCACTTATATACAAGAATTTCAAAGAGACCGTTGTGTATCAATGGTTTGTTTTTGAGTTTGAATTTGAAGTTTATTTTGAAGATGTATCGTGTATTGTTGGAGAAACTGAAAAAGGGATTTCAGAGGTTGTCGGCTTAGAATGATGAGCAGATACTTTTTCAGAGGAGGGGGCCATCTTGGACTTAAAAACAAACCGTTGATACACAACGGTCTCTTTGAAATTCTTGTATATAAATGATACTTGTATAATCCTCCATATCATCTTTTCACTTTTTTTTTAAAGAAAGTATCTATCTAGAAAAGAAGCATTCACGTCAAGGCAATAAAGAAAAGTCACAAATGGCCACCTTCTCTGAAAAAGTATCTGCTCATCATTCTAAGCTGACAACCTCTGAAATCCCTTTTTCAGTTTCTCCAACAATACACGATACATCTTCAAAATCAAATTCAAATTCAAAATCAAAAACAAACCGTTGATACACAACGGTCGCTTTGAAATTCCTGTATATAAGTGATACTTGTATAATCCTCCATATCATCTTTTCATATTTTTTTTAAGAAAGTATCTATCCAGAAAAGAAGCATTCACGTCAAGACAATAAAGAAAGGTCCAAGATGGCCCCCTCCTCTGCAAATGTATCTGCTAATCATTCTAAGCCGACAACCTCTGAAATCCCTTTTTCAGTTTCTCCCATAATACACGATACATCTTCAAAATCAAATTCAAATTCAAACTCAAAAACAAACCGTTGATACACAACGGTCTATTTGAAATTCCTGTTAATAAGTGATACTTGTATAATCCTCCATATCATCTTTTTATATTTTTTAGAGAAAGTATCTATCTAGAAAAGAAGCATTCACGTCAAGACAATAAGGAAAAGTCCAAGATGGCCCCCTCCTCTGAAAAAGTATCTGCTCATCATTCTAAGCCGACAACCTTTGAAATCCCTTTTTCAGTTTCTCCAACAATACACGATACATCTTCAAAATAAAATTCAAATTCAAACTCAAAAACAAACCGTTGATACACAACGGTCTCTTTGAAATTCTTGTATATAAATGATACTTGTATAATCCTCATATCATCTTTTCATATTTTTGTAAAGAAAGTATCTATCCAGAAAAAAAGCATTCATGTCAAGACAATAAATAAAAGTCCAAGATGGCCCCCTCCTCTGAAAAAGTATTTGCTCGTCATTCTAAGCCGACAACCTCTGAAATCCTCTTTTCATTTTCTCCAACAATACACGATACATCTTCAAAATAAAATTCAAATTCAAACTCAAAAACAAACCGTTGATACACAACGGTCTCTTTGAAATTCTTGTATATAAGTGATACTTGTATAATCCTCCATATCATCTTTTCATATTTTTTTAAAGAAAGTATCTATCCAGAAAAGAAGCATTCACGTCAAGACAATAAAGAAAGGTCCAAGATGGCCCGCTCCTCTGAAAATGTATCTGCTCATCATTCTAAGCCGACAACCTCTGAAATCCCTTTTTCAGTTTCTCCCACAATACACGATACATCTTCAAAATCAAATTCAAATTCAAACGTAAAAACAAACCGTTGATACGCAACAGTCTCTTTGAAATTCCTGTAAATAAGTGATACTTGTATAATCCTCCATATCATCTTTTCATATTTTTTTAAAGAAAGTATCTATCCAGAAAAGAAGCATTCACGTCAAGGCAATAAAGAAAAGTCCAAGATGGCCCCCTCCTCTGAAAAGGTATCTGCTCATCATTCTAAGCTGACAACCTCTGAAATCCCTTTTTCAGTTTCTCCAACAATACACGATACATCTTCAAAATTAAATTCAAATTCAAAATCAAAAACAAACCGTTGATACACAACGGTCTCTTTGAAATTCTTGTATATAAGTGATACTTGTATAATCCTCCATATCATCTTTTCATATTTTTTTAAAGAAAGTATTTATCCAGAAAAGAAGCATTCACGTCAAGACAATAAAGAAAAGTCCAAGATGTCCCCCTCCTCTGAAAAAGTATCTGCTCATCATTCTAAGCCGACAACCTCTGAAATCTCTTTTTCAGTTTCTCCAACAATACACTATACATCTTCAAAATCAAATTCAAATTCAAACTCAAAAACAAACCGTTGATACACAACGGTCTTTTTGAAATTCTTGTATATAAGTGATACTTGTATAATCCTCCATATCATCTTTTCAAATTTTTTTAAAGAAAGTATCTATCAAGAAAACAAGCATTCACGTCAAGACAATAAGGAAAATTCCAAGATGGGCCCCTCCTCTGAAAAAGTATCTGCTCATCATTCTAAGCCGACAACCTCTGAAATCCCTTTTTCAGTTTCTCCAACAATACACGATACATCTTCAAAATCAAATTCAAATTCAAACTCAAAAACAAACTGTTGATACGCAACGGTCTCTTTGAAATTCCTGTAAATAAGTGATACTTGTATAATCCTCCATATCATCTTTTCATATTTTTTTAAAGAAAGTATCTATCCATAAAAGAAGCATTCACGTCAAGACAATAAAGAAAAGTCCAAGATGGCCCCCTCCTCTGAAAAAGTATCTGCTCATAATTCTAAGCCGACAACCTCTGAAATCCCTTTCTCAGTTTCTCCAACAACACACGATACATGTTCAAAATCAAATTCAAATACAAACTCAAAAACAAACCGTTGATACACAATGGTCTCTTTGAAATTCCTGTAAATAAGTGATACTTGTATAATCCTCCATATCATCTTTTCATATTTTTTTTAAAGAAAGTATCTATCGAGAACAGAAGCATTCACGTCAAGACAATAAAGAAAAGTCCAAGATTGCCCCCTCCTCTGAAAAAGTATCTGCTCATCATTCTAAGCCGACATCCTCTGAAATCCCTTTTTCAGTTTCTCCAACAATACACGATACATCTTCAAAATCAAATTCAAATTCAAACTCAAAAACAAACCGTTGATACACAACGGTCTCTTTGAAATTCCTGTGAATAAGTGATACTTGTATAATCCTCCATATCATCTTTTCATATTTTTTTTAAAGAAAGTATCTATCCAGAAGAGAAGCATTCATGTCAAGACAATAAAGAAAAGTCCAAGATGGCCCCCTCTTCTGAAAAAGTATCTGCTCATCATTCTAAGCGGACAACTTCTGAAATCCCTTTTTCAGTTTCTCCAACAATACACGATATATCTTCAAAATCAAATTCAAATTCGAACTCAAAAAAAAACCGTTGATACACAACGGTCTCCTTGAAATTCCTGTATATAAGTGATACTTGTATAATCCTCCATATCATCTTTTCATTTTTTTTAAAGAAAGTATCTATCTAGAAAAGAAGCATTCACGTCAAGGCAATAAAGAAAAGTCCAAGATGGCCACCTCCTCTGAAAAAGTATCTGCTCATCATTCTAAGCCGACAACCTCTGAAATCCCTTTTTCAGTTTCTCCAACAATACACGATACATCTTCAAAATCAAATTCAAATTCAAAATCAAAAACAAACCATTGATACACAACGGTCACTTTGAAATTCCTGTATATAAGTGATTCTCGTATAATCGTCCATATCATCTTTTCATATTTTTTTAAAGAAAGTATCTATCCAGAAAAGAAGCATTCACGTCAAGGCAATAAAGAAAAGTCCAAGATGGCCACCTCCTCTGAAAAAGTATCTGCTCATCATTCTAAGCCGACAACCTCTGAAATCCCTTTTTCAGTTTCTCCAACAACACACGATACATCTTCAAAATGAAATTCAAATTCAAACACAAAAACAAACCGTTGATACACAACGGTCTCTTTGAAATTCCTGTATATAAGTGATACTTGTACAATCCTCCATATCATCTTTTGATATTTTTTTAAAGAAAGTATCTATCCAGAAAAGAAGCATTCACGTCAAGACAGGAAAGAAAAGTCCAAGATGGCCCCCTCCTCTGAAAAAATATCTGCTCACGATAAATCTTCAAAATCAAATTAAAATTCAAACTCAAAAACAAACCGTTGATACACAACGGTCGCTTTGAAATTCCTGTATATAAGTGATAGTTGTATAATCCTCCATATCATCTTTTCATATTTTTTTAAAGAAAGTATATTTCCAGAAAAGAAGCATTCATGTCAAGACAATAAAGAAAGGTCCAAGATGACCCCCTCCTCTGAAAATGTATCTGCTCATCATTCTAAGCCGACAACCTCTGAAATCCCTTTTTCAATTTCTCCCACAATACACGATACATCTTCAAAATCAAATTCAAATTCAAACTCAAAAACAAACCGTTGATACACAACGGTCTATTTGAAATTCCTGTATATAAGTGATACTTGTATAATCCTCCATATCATCTTTTCATATTTTTTTAAAGAAAGTATCTATCCAGAAAAGAGGCATTCACATCAAGACAATAAAGAAAAGTCCAAGATGTCCCCCTCCTCTGAAAAAGTATCTGCTCATCATTCTAAGCCAACAACCTCTGAAATCTCTTTTTCAGTTTCTCCAACAATACACTATACATCTTCAAAATCAAATTCAAATTCAAACTCAAAAACAAACCGTTGATACACAACGGTCTCTTTGAAGTTCTTGTATATAAGTGATACTTGTATAATCCTCCAAATCATCTTTTCATATTTTTTTAAAGAAAGTATCTATCCAGAAAAGAAGCATTCACGTCAAGGCAATAAAGAAAAGTCCAAGATGGCCCCCTCCTCTGAAAAAGTATCTGCTCATCATTCTAAGCCGACAACCTCTGAAATCCCTTTTTCAGTTTCTCCAACAATGCACGATAGATCTTCAAAATCAAATTCAAATTCAAACTCAAAAACAAACCGTTGATACACAACGGTCTCTTTGAAATTCCTGTATATAAGTGATACTTGTATAATCCTCCATATCATCTTTTCATATTTTTTTAAAGAAAGTATCTATCCAGAAAAGAAGCTTTCACGTCAAGACAATAAAGAAAGGTCCAAGATGGCCCCCTCCTCTGAAAATGTTTCTGCTAATCATTCTAAGCCGACAACCTCTGAAATCCCTTTTTCAATTTCTCCCACAATACACGATAAATCTTCAAAATCAAATTAAAATTCAAACTCAAAAACAAACCGTTGATACACAACGGTCTCTTTGAAATTCTTGTATATAAGTGATACTTGTATAATCCTCCATATCATCTTTTCATATTTTTTTAAAGAAAGTATCTATCCAGAAAAGAAGCATTCACGTCAAGACAATAAAGAAAGGTCCAAGATGGCCCCCTCCTCTGAAAATGTATCTGCTAATCATTCTAAGCCGACAACCTCTGAAATCCCTTTTTCAGTTTCTCCCATAATACACGATACATCTTCAAAATCAAATTCAAATTCAAACTCAAAAACAAACCGTTGATACACAACGGTCTAGTTGAAATTCTTGTTAATAAGTGATACTTGTATAATCCTCCATATCATCTTTTCATATTTTTTTAAAGAAAGTATCTATCCAGAAAAGAAGCATTCACGTCAAGGCAATAAAGAAAAGTCCAAGATGTCCCCCTCCTCTGAAAAAGTATCTGCTCATCATTCTAAGCCAACAACCTCTGAAATCTCTTTTTCAGTTTCTCCAACAATACACTATACATCTTCAAAATCAAATTCAAATTCAAACTCAAAAACAAACCGTTGATACACAACGGTCTCTTTGAAGTTCTTGTATATAAGTGATACTTGTATAATCCTCCAAATCATCTTTTCATATTTTTTTAAAGAAAGTATCTATCCAGAAAAGAAGCATTCACGTCAAGGCAATAAAGAAAAGTCCAAGATGGCCCCCTCCTCTGAAAAAGTATCTGCTCATCATTCTAAGCCGACAACCTCTGAAATCCCTTTTTCAGTTTCTCTAACAATACACGATACATCTTCAAAATCAAATTCAAATTCAAACTTAAAAACAAACCGTTGATACACAACGATCTCTTTGAAATTCTTGTATATAAGTGATACTTGTATAATCCTCCATATCATCTTTTCATATTTTTTTAAAGAAATTATCTATCCAGAAAAGAAGCATTCATGTCATGACAATAAAGAAAAGTCCAAGATGGCCCCCTCCTCTGAAAAAGTATCTGCTCATCATTCTAGGCCGACAACCTCTGAAATCCCTTTTTCAGTTTCTCCAACAATGCACGATAGATCTTCAAAATCAAATTCAAATTCAAACTCAAAAACAAACCGTTGATACACAACGGTCTCTTTGAAATTCCTGTATATAAGTGATACTTGTATAATCCTCCATATCATCTTTTCATATTT